>JBBPQU010000938.1:0-12830 GCA_038092655.1 Boletus sensibilis
AGAAGTCATCCACCCCTTTGGAGACAAACGGATACAGTTCACACGAGTTCCCTCGTCTAACATCTCCCGTCTTTGACCCAAATGATGACAATCTCGCCTCTGCGTATACCAACTCAGTGTCTCGTCTAGGTCCCCGGTTGTCTGTTGCTTCTCGGAAAGCTATCGAAGAGCGGGTCGAACAGGACAGGGAATTCGTGGCTTATCGATATCCCTCGCAGACACAGCCACCAGTTGACCTGATCCAGTGATAACCAGACTCTTCTCTGTGGATGTTCTTAGCATCATAACATCGTTACCCCTCTATGTTTGCGCTGAAGGGCTGTATGTATATTCTCGACCTATCCGCTTTCTTTTGTAGATCTTCATGCCACGACCTAACAACCATCATCTCATTTACTCGATTTCTTCATCGTTCACATCTTATCCGGTTCAACTCGACAGCCAGCACTCCTTTCTGGGACAATGCTTTGCCTTTCCAATCCACTCATACTCTCATCCAATCTTTACTCTGGACTACGACCGCATGGCGTCGCTTCACTCTCCGCGCGCTTTTTCTGTATAATCACCACCTCAGCCTATAAGCACTCCTTCCGCTCTACAAGATCGGTAGTTCGTTAACGTTTTTCTTGGTTTGGTTGGTACCAAAGTTACTACTTTCATACCTGCAGAATATGAGTTCATTCTGTTTCCAATTGGCAGTTCTCATGTCACCTGAGATACGCATTCCGCCGAGGTACGTCATGTGATCAGAAGCTGGATGATTGCCCGCGCACCGCGACTCTCTCCCACTGGAAATTCTAGCATCAATGGTACGCAAATCGGGGCTACGACGTTGCGAACGTTGCTAACTTTTGCAGGCGCCACGAGGTTTATCCGCCGAAGAGAAACGTGTCAAACTCCTCGAGATATTTCATGAATCAGTAGGTCACGAGCTTCACTTGCGACATTGTAATCTAATCCTTTGAACAGAAAGACTTCTTTCAAGTGGGTATTCATGATGGTTCTCCCTCGTCCGAACTTGTTTACCATGTTTACAGCTCAAAGAACTGGAAAAACTTGGACCAAAACTCAAAGGCATTGGTACGCCGACCTATAATCTCTAATCGGGTCTTCTTGTGATTTCTTGGTGTCAGTCTCACAGTCTGTCAAAGAAGTCTTACAGTCTCTTGTCGATGATGGCCTCGTGCAGAGCGACAAGATCGGGTCCTCTAACTGTAAGTCTACATGAAGGTGGATGTATGCGCTGATTCTCAACGACTACAGTCTTCTGGAGCTTCCCCTCACAGCGAGGAAGCATAGTATGAACATCGTTGCTTGTACTATATCTTTGCTGAGTGTCTTCCAGCTACGAAACAGGCTGAATACAGCAAAGGACACCAAGAAGAACTACGAAAATCAAGTCGCGGAGCTAGGAGCTGCGCTAGACCGTGAAATGGTGTTGCGACCAGAGAGCGTACGTCTTTTGGTCGATCGCACGTTACGATGGTCCAACTGTCTTCTCTTCACAGGCAGCGCGAACAAGCGCGCTTCAGAAGGTTGCGGAGGCAAGACAGCAGATTGCGGCGCTCGAGAAAGAGCTTGAGGCATATGGTGCTTGCGATCCAGTCAAGGTAGAGGAGAAAAAAAGGGCAATCATGCTCGCACACGAAGCTGCTGTTCGGTGGACTGGTCAGTATTGCGTTCTTTGCGAGAGAGTGGCAGACGTTAATACGTTGGCAGACAACTATTCGATCCTCCTTGCGTATTTTACACGACAGAATGGAGTCGACGCTCAAGAGATTCGTCGGTTCCTGGACATTGGGGAAGACTATGAAGATATCTATTGAGTTGGGTGTTGGTGGCGTAGATGTTGCGTATTACGTCACCACGTGGAAGCAATTGCCATTGATGTCGGATGGATGAAGAGTCTTGTCGTAGAACTTCTCTTACAGGGCGTCTGTCATGTCTTGCCAGTGTCCCGAAAAGAGCATCGTCGGGGCAAGTCGCCCTCAACTGATGGGATCCGGCGATCCCCTCCTGAGTCGCCACAGTGACACTGATTGCATTCCAACTCTCGAATGGCAGGCTCGCCATCCAACATCTGTTCGGTCCTTCCTCGCTTCTTCCATTGCGACACCCCCCTGTCATCCAGACACCAACTCTGTCCCCCGCTCGGCCCATACCTCATGGAAGCACATCCCACCCACATGAACAACGGGGAATCGAGACCCAGTCTCTCACCCGGCGTTAGAACGAAGAGTGGTGCTTCCCGTGTTCAAAACCATTCCTCCCCTCGTTGCACCCCGTTCTGCAGTCACAGTGGGATTCTCATTGAAAATTGCGTTTCCCCTCCGCTTTCGCCCCCTCGGTTTTGTGACCATGATGTGCCTCCCGCAAACCATCCATTGCGCTGCAAACCCGACTCTTCTTCCTGTGACGCCATCAATCCTGCAGCGCCCGCTCGTCTGGGGTTCTGTGAGACAGCACTTGCTTTGGTAGAGCCAGAGTCCCTCCTTCTTTCCTATGGTGACGAGCGTTTTCCACCGCTCCACGATTCTCCTTCATCGACCACTTCCTTGCGGAACCCGATGTCCGACGACCTTTGCTCAATGAACTATTCCCCTCGCTTCCCCCCCGGACACCACCTCAATCCCACTTTTGCGCGAGTATATTTACTTGGGGACGAGCTGGGGTCTGGTGGTTACGGTTTCGTTATGACTGCGCTACATCGTTGTCTTAAATCAGAAGTCGCAGTCAAGTTTGTGATCAAAGAGAAAGTGCCCGAACAAGCATGGATCAACCACGATACCTTGGGGAGAATTCCAATAGAGATCATGCTCCTTAGGATCATAAATCACGAAAACGTCGTCAAATGTCTCGATGTCTTTGAGGACGAATTATTTTTCTATGTCGTCAGTCTCTGAGTCTCCGTCCTTGTTGATTGATGGTCATGGCCCCTGTAGGTTCAGGAATTGCACGGATCTCCGTGGCGCAAGAGAGAAAAGTCACACTCTACTCACCATTCTTCACCAGAGATGTCAACCCCACATCTCTCTTCCTCCACTCCACTTCTGTCCCCAGCAGCGTCTGAATTCTCTGTGGCCGAATCGGAACCAGATACCCCTCCTCAAGTGTGCAGTCAACTTTCTCCTATTAATCTCCGCCTTTCAGACTCTCCACCAGATGACAATGCCCTTCACGATATCTCCGTTCCAAAGAAGCAACCGAGTGTTTCCCTAGAGGTTCCAAAGCCCCGTTATTCCCGCCGCCCTTCACATGACTTGTTTGAGTGTATTGAACAGACGAAACACAAGCGTCTCTCGGAGAAACAATCTCGATACATCATGGCTCAGGTTGTCGAGGCCGTATTCTATCTTAACAGCCACGGAATATGTCACCGTGACATTAAAGACGAAAACCTGGTCATCGACAGGAATTTCAAGGTGTGTATCATTATGCGAGCGTAGCAGTCTTCGCGACTTACTTCTTGACGTCAGGTCAAACTCATAGATTTCGGTAGCGCGACGATGGTAGATCCCGCCCAACCACAGCCGTTCTATAACCTCTTTTTTGGTACAACAGCGTATGCTGCCTCTGAGGTTTTGCTCAAACAGCCGTATCAAGCTCCACCCGTCGAAATCTGGACTCTGGGCGTCTTGATGTCTTACCTGCTCACTGGGATGTCGCCCTTCCCTACGGAACGGGATGCCATTGAAGGACGCATCATACTTTCTGAACTCCCCGGAAGGAAGCTAAGCAACTCTTGTTTACATCTCATGAGCCGATGCTTGGAACCCGAACCCTCTCTCCGAGCTGACATCGAGGAAGTTCGGAACCATCCTTGGCTTAGAGGCGCACTGGATGGTCTCTGATACTACTTCTTCTGTGTTTGCAGTGATACCTCCCTGATTCTGTTCCATTGTCTGGAAACTTGACATGTTTGGTCTAAATACATAATAGTCGACTTGTTCGTCTTGTATCACCACAGCTTTTGTATTGCAGGCAGCATACCAATGATATTCAATCAGACCTCCTGGTCTGCCTGGACCCCAAGCTCCTTCCCACCGACGCTGAGAGTGTGAGGGAATTAAAGTTAACGGGATTAGAATCTGCGTATAGCCACTCGGATTTCTCCATTACTACTTCGGAAATCGACTAAGAGGCTCCCTATGTCGCCTCACACTCGAAGTGTCGGTGGGAAGGAGCCTCGCCTGGACCACGAAACTTGCGACTAATATTCAGGAGGAGCCGACTCTCCCTCAGCGAGCAGATGTATAGCCTGGCAGGTGACTAGTGACTCCGCGAAAGTTTCAAATACTCCCATGAGGTTGAACATTGACGTTCGGCCCGACGATGTCTTCCGTGGCAGAATAAGATTCGTATAAATTTACTGATGAACGCAAGCCCCTGTCTTCAATGACATCGTGCGAGATAACTCGCATAACAAGGACGGTTCCGACCGGTGCTGTATACTCTTGGGAGGCCACGCGGCATTATTTGCCACCCGACTGCTGCCTGAGTGCTCCCAATTCCTGACTATAAAGTGTGTTCAGCTCAAAATCCCTTCAGTGTTCACTGCACTTCCATGACTGCAAGTGGACAGGGCGGCGGTTCGCCGCATAAAAGAACCTTGGGAGATGCAATAAGGCAAGCATGTTTCTTCTGCTGTGGAGACACATGTCACTATGCATGGGTGCAGGCATTTCACACCTGCTTGGTTTGCAGTTACGATGGGTGAGTGTGTCCCTAGTATTAGTGACCGCGAGAGATATGGCAAGCATACCAAACCGTGTTCTCGAAGCCCAAGATCGACCTGGTCTGCATACAGATTTAAACTCATTGTTTTCTCATGTTGCAGGAACCGGATCGATCTCCATCCTCTTTCATAACTTTCCATACTGTGCCGACTCGCAGGCTATGAAGTTATGCTCCCTTGCATTCTTCTTCCTCAATCTTGCATTATTCGTGCTGTTCACTGCGCTCAGCGCGGGCAGGTACATCTTGTTCCCGGGTATCTGGGATCGTATGCTGCGACACCCAATCCAGAATCTGTTTCTTGGGACCTTCCCAATGGGTGCCACCACCCTTATCACTGTCTCGATCACTCTGATTTATGGTACCTATAATTTTGGCGGTCGACCCTTTGTCTACGCCATATGGGCGCTTTGGTGGCTGGACATCGCAATATCAATACTATGCTGCTGGGGCACAGTGCACATTATGTTGGTCATTTCACGCGGATTGTGATCGTGGACTCACAGCCGTTAAGGATCACGCGTCAAGAGCACGCTTTCGAGTCTATGGCCCTCACCTGGTTGCTTCCCGTGGTTACGCCTATTGTCGCAGCGTCCACAGGGGGAATCATTGCACAAGCTCTTATCCCATACTCGCCGAATGGTGCGCTCCTCACAGTCACCTTCTCGGCGTGTATGGTTATTATCGGATTGGCACTTACCATGATGCTCCTCACCGTATACCTCCTTCGCACCATTGTGTTTGGTTATCCAAAGGGACCTGCCATTCTGTCTATCTTCTTCCCATTAGGCCCTGCTGGGCAGGGTGCTTATGCCATCCTTCTAATCGGTTCGGGATTCAAGTCAATACTACCTCTAACCCAAGGAGAAACTGGCGGATTGCTAGGCACATCGAGCACCGGAGAAACCATCAATGTGATATGCGTCGTGATCGCCTTTGCATTGTGGTCCTTTGGAACCATGTGGATGATCTCGGCTTTCCTCGGATTGTGGTACTCGCTGCGACGAGCTCTCGTCCCCTTCAGGTTGACGTTTTGGTCCATGATTTTTCCAAATGTATGTCAATGTATTCCTCAGACCCTTATGCGGCTGATCGTATCGTATCGTAGGGAGTATACGCAAATATTACGCTTGCGCTAGCTACGACGTTTTCGTCTACATTCTTTCGCGTATGGGGAGCGACCTACGCGGTTGGTACGCTGCTGTTGTGGATTTGCGTTGCGGTGCAGACGCTACGCATGTGTCCAAGTGGCCGGATTTTCGACGCCCTTCCGATGGAGGAGGAGATTGGACGCAATGGGATGGATGGTACCTCACTGGACGAAGAAAAGACGCAGTAGCATCGGAAGGGTTAGAAACACTCTATTAGACGCCTATACACGTCTGGCTCGGACTAAGTGATCCGATGATTTACATAAGTACAGCCGAGGCAGAGAGTTACCACTGACATTGCCTGCAAAGAGTCGCCGTCACTCAGCCTCACTGCTACTGCCACGGCCATAGTCTAGTGCTGCCGCAAAGTGAGGTGACCTTGAGGTGAGGTCGAGGTGAGGTGTACCTCGGACCCCTATGATCACCTCACCTTGACCTTACCTCAACATATCAGCTCAATCCACATCGTGTGGCTGTGCACCTCACCTTACCTCGGAATTCCGAGGTGAAACTCCGACGCTATCTCGAGGTGACCTCAACCTCAGCTCGCAGCAGCATTTTAAGAGTGTTAGTGTCGTAAGTAGTACTTGCCGAGAGCGGGGAAGATGAGGTTTTTATTCTGACATTTCTCACAAAATCAGGGACTGGGAGGATAACCTAGTAGCCGTTGAGATGTGATTTGGCACCATCGGAGGTGAGTCCGAGAGACAATGACGTCAGCTCTTATGTGAGTCATTGAAGCGAATTCCGAATACGCTTGTTCCGGCGGCCTTGGACAAGTCCGCACATATATCAAGCAGATGCCTGCCGCACACTCTCCCTAATTGCTTGTTGTTCACCATTTGCACCATGTCGTCCAAGAAAACATGGAGAGACAGTGTCAAGTAAATCATATTTCTATCCTTCAGCCTTACCCAGAGTCGTTGACAGTGCCCGCAGACATTTCACTCCGGCATGGCATACAGTCATTATGGGTACAGGCGCAACCTCCGCCCTGATACACAACTTCCCCTACGGCCACGGAAGCCCCGTCATCAGAATTTTCACACTCATCATATTCTTCCTTAATCTCATGTTGTTCATCTTGATCAGTCTTGCCTCCGCTGCCAGATACGCATGGTTTCCGGATGTCTGGTCGAAAATGTTGTCTCATCCTGCCCAAAGTTTGTTCGTAGGAGCCGTTCCAATGGGTTTTGCTACCCTGATCAATATTGCACTCGTGAGTGACACTAGACTTTGTACTCCGTTGAGGATTCAATTTGCGCAGGATATGAATCAAGAAACCGGCTTCGGCGGGCTGGGGTTCCTCTATTTCTTGTGGGGATGCTGGTGGGTTGACTCGATTGTTTCTTTCTTGTGTGCATTTGGCATGGTATATACAATGTACGTCGACGACCTCCATCTCTGCGTCTTCCTCTAATAGCGTGGCAGGTCGAGCATGCAAACACACAGCTTTTCAAAGATGGCGGCAGTATGGCTTTTACCAGTCGTTACTCTCATCGTCGCGTCGTCTACTGGTGGTTTGCTATCCGCAGCCCTCCACTCGCAGTCGTCAACACTTGCCCTTCTCACCACGGGTGTTTCCTTCACTATGGTCATCATTGGACTTAGTCTCGCAATGATGATGATCACGGTCTATCTTGCTCGGTTGATTGTCTACGGTCCGCCAGATGCAAACCTGATCTTATCTGCCTTTGTTGTCCTTGGACCGTTGGGCCAGGGAGGCTACTCATTGCTAGTCAATGGTGCCAATCTTGCTGCACTGTTCCCCGTACATACTTCAGGCGAATTCCCAATGTCTTCGATGACGGGACAACTCCTTTATTCCTTCTGCTTCTGCTTGTCCTACATCCTATGGTCGATGGGGATATGCTGGATCCTCATTGCGCTCTTGTCTATATTCAGCGTTTTAAAGCAATCGGGTACCCCGAGTTTTGGGCTGGCATATTGGGGCCTCATTTTCCCGAACGGTGTATTTGCCCTATTGTCAGTACAATTAGGGAACGTCCTGGAGAGTGGGTTCTTCCGGGTTTTCGGTGCATTTTGGTCATGTATGTTCTTCGTGACTGCCCACTTCAGTTTCCGCTAACTGCATGTCCTTAGGCGTCGTCTTCTTGCTGTGGCTTACGATATCAATTCGTACCATCCCTGCACTCATCGATCGCTCAATTTTCAATGCACCATGCCTCGCCGCTTGTCCTGCATCACCTCCCAAATCGGACCTGGAGGGAGGTGACCCGAACCCTTGCATCTCTAATCAAGGGGCCTCGCAATGCTCGGCAGGATCCCCAATCAAAAACGAGTAGACTATTCAAGCTCGGCCTTTATCATACCTTTTGGAACCAACACCTTGTATTTACTATACTCGATAGATATATTGTCTATTCTCTAGAGTCAGTAGGTACAGAATCCAAGTATTCTCGGCGGAGTAATGTGAGCAACTCGAATTACGTTACGAGTGGCAGTACACGTGCTTGCGTCGTGCATGGCTTCGAAGTCTCCTAGAGGCTAGACTTGCTGGCCAGAGCAGTTCCGTGCATATACTGGCAGCAACCCACATTGCACTATTCCACATTCGACAGTTCCCGTGTAGTTTGCAGCCATCCTCCATTTAATCTTCCTCAGCATGCCAAGCTCCGCAGGCTACGAACCATTACCCCAGCATGTGGAGGAAGACCAAGAAACGATCAATGGCGGCGACCACGCTCACTCTGTTAAACCCTCGCATGGAAAAGCACCTAAACGTCCATATAAACCGGGTCATATAGACCTGAGTAAATTGGATAATGCATTCAAGAGGTGCGGTGGTAGGCTTTCCGCGGAACTCGACTTGACTGTGGGCTAGGTGGACAGAATCCATTGCGCAAAAGGTGAAGCGGAAGAAGAAAGTGGAGGACCATTCGCGTAAAGAGATATGGCAGAGCGTTTTTGATCCCTATGTTCTGCCCCCCGGAGTGAATGATGGCGCCATGTCCGTGGTAAGCCATACTGCGACTCGCACCTCTTACGCCTTCTGAGCCCCATACGTTTTGCACTAGGTCAAAACATTGGACCACAACCCCCCAGTGACAAAGGCTGCCTTTGACAGGTATGTTATGGTGCGGCCTCGTCTTTCGACTACCGCCCACACTTGACAGCATTACACAGTCGGTTCGGAATGCGATTGCAGCGGGTATTCACCCCAAGATGATTGCCAAAGGCTCGTCTGGTTCTTACTTCGCTCGTGCGAAAGAGGACGGCAGGGTTCAGACCGTTGCGTGAGTATTTATCCACCGTGTTCCAAGGATCTCTGGTTGAGCCCACACAGGGTATTCAAACCCAAAGACGAAGAGCCGTATGGTCGTCTTAACCCCAAGGCAAGGATTCTGCTATGTGCCCCTGTGGAATGAATTCACAGGATAGCACAGACCACGAAATGGCTGCATCGTCAATTCCGTTGGATTATCCCGTTCGGTCGATCTTGTCTCATACCAAATTTAAGGTGATTGTTGCATTTGTTTTGGCTTCCACACAGCTTACGCGGAATGTCATTCTCAGCTACATTTCGGAGGCAGCCGCTTCCCTGCTCGATGAACGCCTTTCACTGAATATCGTCCCACGCACCCAACTAGTGTCGCTTTCGAGTCAAGTTAGTATAAATCACTTTCACGGGATGATCCGGAGATTCACATCCCGTCAGGCATTCTTCTACGATTGGCTCGATAGAAATGCAGTAAAGAAGGGCAAACCATTGCCAGAGAAGATAGGCAGCATGCAGCTCTTCATGCACGGATACTGTGGTAAACACCTCTCTTACCATGAGCACCAGGCTCTGAATTATTTGCGTTCTTTAGATGCTTCGGACTTCTTGCGCAGACACCCGTGGCCGGGTCGCTCACTAGCCGATACCTTTGACGATTCGCCTCACAGAAAGGGGTTGTCAACAAAGAAATTCTTCTCTGCACTGAAGATCATTTGCGGAAAGACTGGCAACGAAGAGTTGGAGGAGGAAGACCCGGAGGAAGAACGTGCTTTATTCGATGTCACGGAAGAGAGCGATTCCGGTCGCCCGTTCTATTGGTCGAGAACTCTTCAACAGAGCTTCAGAGAAGAGCTTGAAAAGTAAGCTTTCGTTTGGACGAGTGAGATTCCTCGTGTTTACGACCTTATCTCTGGAAGACTCGTGATATTAGGTATTTTCGGCTAGTTTCTATTTAGATGCAGCGTTTGACTACCATCTAGATTATCTCATGCTCAATACCGACCGAGGAGCTGACAACTACATGATCAAGTATTGCGAAGGTGACCACGAGAAGTCACTGATTGATGTGGCTCCTCAGCCATCTACACGACCGCAAATGTCACTTATGAGTGAGATTCGACACTCAGACACCTCGGCACCCTCGCAGTCCACAGTAACCTTTGCAGACACTGTCCCATCTTCTCAGGCTTCATCATCGACACTTCCAAATGACTTTACTCGCCACCCGCACATCCACATCGCTGCTATTGACAATTCACTTTCCTTCCCTCACGAACACCCGCAGGGATGGCGTTCGTATACTTACGGATGGCTTTACCTTCCCGTGAGCTTGATTGGCCGACCGTTCAGCGAAAAGACGCGGCAACACTTCTTGCCACTCCTGACCAGCAAAACTTGGTGGGAAGAAACAACATTCCAACTACGGAAGATATTCGCTGTAGATCCGGATTTCCATCCGAAAATGTTCAAGGTGAGTGCTTGCTCAGCGATGTACGCTGACCCCTGTCGCCTGAAAATTGTGTTACCAGAGACAACTGGCTGTTATCAAAGGACAAGCTTACAATATCGTCGAGTCTTTAAAACACACAGTGAGTCCTAGTTCGTATCGCTGCCAAGAGATCTGTTGATTTGACCTTTGTAATGCCCTAGGACGAAGGTTGGTTGCGTTGTTGTTGTCTTGAGCACAGTTACTTACTTGTTGACCTCCAGGCCCTTTAGAGTTAACTCGGCGGACGAAAGCACGTGTCTGGGATGACGAGACTGAAGTCATGGAAGAAATGGCACGCCCTGCGGGCGCGGGACCCCTCAACGCCTCTCCTCGGCCATCAATCAGCACTGTGCCTCTCCCCCGTCGCACCCGCAGTCTTAGTCATTCAAGCGAATTTCCTCCTCCTGTGCGCCGGCGTTCGTCTGAGGCGAACCGACCCGTCCCTTTTTCCGCGAAATTTCAGAAAGTCCATCCTGGTACTACGGGGGTCACCGTGCTTGAGCACCTCGAGAGGTTGGATGCAGTTGAAGCTGGTTTACAAAGGCTCGGCGTTGACGAACCCCTGATCGAGGAGGAAGACGAGGAGGTAGATGTGGGCGAGTCCTCCACAACGCGTGAACGTACATCACTTCTTATACAAACGGAAGAGGGGAGCACGGTACCTCAGGACTTGTCTGCGTCGGTGCCGCTTTCGTCTCCGGCAAGTCCCGATGGGGTGACATCCTTACTCGGCGACCAATCGCTTGCTAGTTCCATGACAGAGGAGGACTTGACAGCCATGTCCAAATCTATGTCGCATGTCGAATCTCCCATGGCACGGCACATGAGATGGAATAGCCATGCAGCGCGCTCGAGACAACTGGATAACACCCTGGAGTGGATGACCGCAGACGAAGCCGAGCAGCGCAAACGCACAGTTATTGTCGAGGTTAGTGCTTAACCACTACACTATCGGTTAAATATTCAATACCTTCCGCAGCGCCTTGAAATGGTCCAGGCAAAGCCATTGTTGAGCTGTTGGTAGTGTTTGTTCCGAATATCTTGGGCAGCTATGATTGTGGGTATATAGACTAGCTAGCTAGACATTACGGCCGAGTAATTAATCCCGTTGACAAGTAGTACGGATCGGTCTCCACCGTGGGAGTGTGTATGACGTCCGAGACTCCGAGTGGTGCCCAACCATCTGCTGGCACATACCCTCCAGTTAATCTTATTCGTCCATCAGCACCCCAACCCGCCATGTCTACCACCCCCCCTGTTCTCAATGTACATACCCCAGCTTCATCCTTTGCCATCGTGCATTCTTGTCAGTAGGTGGCACACTTCTCACTGATGCCACGTTCTCAGTTCCTAGGTGTAGTAAAGGATGAGTCGATGCAGCAGCTTTGTGACAAATTGACTCGGAAAGGCCGTACAGAGTTTCACGGGCAACGGGTCCAATCGGGATGGATCAAATACGTCTGGGTTGACACTATCTGGAATCTAGATGATGGTAATGCCCCTATTTTCCCCCTCAGTCTCTTGGGGTATGTCTCACTCGTCCTGACCCTGTTTGGGGTCTCTCTAGATAGCGACTACATGATTTTTGCTTGGCGTCAAAATTCCCCTTCGAGTTCGGCCCAAGCCACATCAGCCTTGTCGCCCACTCTACACATCCACGATCCTGCAGGTCAACTTCCAGAGCCACCTGCCTACCGAAATCCTTCGTTCTACCTGTTCCACCCTTCTCGCTCGGTGTTGTCCCGATCCCGTTCACGCGGGAGTTGCAAAGATAAGAGCCCCACACGAAATACGGTTGTAGGGGAATCAAGAGTCGCAAAGCACAGGAAGGAATTTGAAAAGTTCCACAGTGAAAATGGTGTGAGGACCATCATGGGTACCATTGGCCCCGTCGAGAACGGTAGGTTCCATTCTCTCTCGCATTCTGGAAAGTCCCCGCGAGGCTGACTCGGATTTCGATTCCCTCTAGTACGAATGCTCCTCAAAAGTGGTTATCGTCATGTGTACATTTCAAGAAAATTCGCCCTGAAACACGGATTTATACCTGCCGACGCTGCACCCGGACATTATGGCTATAGCGGGCTCGTCAATATCGGAAAATGGCCTATAACACTCTTGCCAGCAGCTACTACCACTTCCCTCGGACCGGAAATCGGAGTGTCTACAGATGGCAATTCACACCCGCCACCCAAGCCGAAGAGCATTTCTATACCCG
>JBBPQU010000939.1:0-12803 GCA_038092655.1 Boletus sensibilis
TACTATACTGGCCTTAGCGAGGAGCAGCTGAGAGTGTCTTTCGAAATTCTGCTAGACCAGGATGATCCATCAACGGAATACGCGCTTTGGGTCAAAGAGTATGATTGCGAGCCAGTGCCGGACTCGTTCCAGAAACTCGGTGAGATCAACCTCAAGTCATCGGAGCAATGGGACAAGGTCATATTCCCGCTTTTCGCTCGGAATCAAGCAGTCATAGATTTCTACCTCTCGCGAGTGGTGTTCCCGAAGGAAGCGAAAGAATTTCCTTTGAAAATATCCGGGTCTAGCTGGGATTTAGCAGAGAAGCGGGAGAAGCTCATAACCGGTGAGTGAAACAGCAGTTCATTCCGTGACGTTCAATTCGTTCGCTGAACCAAGTATCAGGCTTTTCGGGGACTAACGACGGACGATGGCTGTTACCGATGTCTATCGCTCAGCGCGACCTCGACCATCAGTATGGAACGAATGCCAGGGTTCCTGCATATATTCTTCAGCCCGAAAACGACTTCTATATGGTAACTCACGAGTGTGGCGAACCACGGACCACGCTTGGATTTCTTCATATGGTAGCCATGCAACAGCCCAAAATTCGTGTTTTACTGGATGTTGGGGCACAAATACTCGATTTTTCTAATCTTCAAGTGGCTAAAGCATGGCTCCACATCGCCCGCGATACTGCTGGTGCCATCTATTTTGATGAGAATGATGAACTGATGGTACTCACACGAAGTGACATCACTCAATCAATGCTATCATCACCCCTTTCTCAGCATTTAGACCGTTGTGTTGTCTATCTGGATCATTCACACACGAGAGGCACCGACATCAAACTCCCAATCGGGTCACGAGCAGCCGTCACACTGGGTCCCAAGGTCACGAAAGATTGTCTAGTGCAAGGTTCGTTTCAGGGCCGTGATTCAATCGCTCAATCTGTCACTGTGATTTTTCAGGTTGTATGCGGATGCGCAAGCTGGGTCATGGTCACTCGGTCATGTTTTTTGCGCCGCTCGAGGTTGATCGGAGCATCCGTGCTGTGGCCGGCAAAAAAGATCCGAACAGCCGAGTCGGTACCATCGACATCTTATGGTGGGCAATACACGAGACCTGGGCCGATATTCAACAACGGGCTTCTTACTGGGCACAACAAGGCATGAGTCATAAATCGAGGCATGATGCTTGGACCCGTTTCTGCAATAATGAGCTCGGGCCAGAGCAGCTGTCGGATGCATGGCTCCAGCCTGAATTCAAATCGTTGGCCGATCTCTATGCACCCTGTGAAAGTAAAAATACCTCGAGTACTTTGTCGGAGCTGGACCCGGACATCCGCCAACGCTGCAAAGACCTTGGGGTTCTATCACTTCCAAATGCACAGATGGAAGAAGAAAAAGTACGGGAGGTCAACCGCGAGCGAGAGCGCGAACGAGAAGTGGAGCTGCCTCCCGAGGCAGAGCCGGCGGAACATTTCCTTCATCCAGACGTCGTCAGATTCGTGAACACTGGCGACATTCCCCCATTACAGGAGAACAGCGCCTTTCGACCCGTCTTCACGACGCTCGAAAAGAGTTCTGCAGCTACTCGCGAAGCAGACGTCTGGAGCCCATTTATCTTGGCGACGGCGGACTTCTGCAAGACGATCAAACCTGATTCCACTCGAGGGACCATGGATCAATACCTCCAACCTGTCCAGTGGATTCTCTCCCGTAAAAAGGACCGCGACCAAGTACTCGTCCTGCTGAGCCCATTCGAGGCCGACTGCTTGATTCCAGACATCAGGGCAAGCGAATACGTCCACCTTCATGTGTATGCACCCCGCACATCCCAGCGAATGAAACCATCCGACGATCTCAAACTGTATTCTATCCCTCCCTTGCCATCCGACTGGACTCCACCTTGGGCTCTGATCGACCAGCTGAACGTGTTCGCTGGGCAGCTCTATCTCCGAGACCATAAATCGTACCGCCAGCTATGTCATTTTCTCGGCGTAAAAGAGTCGCCAAACGATACAGCAGTCCGGTGGAATTTGTTCAACATCCCTGGCAGTTTCGAAGAGAACGAAATCAGGTTCTCAGGTTCTCCGTTACCTTCCGTGATGGCGCTACTTGCCATTCGGAACAGAGGACGACCCTTTGCATAAACGCACATGGGCAAAATTCTTCGAGGGCAACTACTAACAGAGAAAGACTTTGAAGGACCACCATCGGACATGTCTAGTCACAGCTCTGCTACATGCAATAGGCAGACACCACATGACATCACAGCGGGAACTATGCCCCCATCACCTTCGGGCATGGACTGCGATGCACAAGGCGGCCCTACGCCATCAGTGTTGCTTCGGTCATCCAAGCGAGGGTTGAGGACGGCTGGAATATCGGACGCAAATACACAGCCACCGCAAAAGCATCCACGGGCGGTTTGATGTCAATATTTCAATGATGATAATTGTTCGTCAGTGGCGACTTCTTTGATGCGGCTAAATGTTAACTCAGAACTCATTACCTCCTTTGTAGCTTTGCACGCCGTCTTTCGGTCTCCCACCATGTCGTTTTCTTGTATTTATGTAAGAGGCTTTTTTTGACATACTGGCTCTTTAGTTTCGTGTCTCGTCGGTACATCTTCGAGTTCTGCATACTACACATCGTGTACTATACATTGATTTTGTCATGCTCGTGAGAACATCACCTCGCTGTTCGAATGAAAGTACATATAATATTCTGACATAAGCAAAATCATTTCTATGACGTCTCCCTCAGATTTGACAGATCTCTGCAATTTTTGTCATTTGAACTTGATGTTATTACGACCACGCAAATCTCACAAATACTGACTTCGTTTTCTGCGTCTGATGGTCTCGGCAGTTATTCTCTTCCTCTCGAGCCCTCCCGAGGCTCTTCTGTGATCCGTGGTTTCTTTAAATACCTACCTCGACTCGGTCATAGCGTCAAAGTACTTCAACGAACACGCAAACATGCTATCGACCTCGCATTCTTCTCCCCGGGTTTGCGCCGAGCTCCACGAGTGCGGATGGTACCCCATCCGCACTCCCATCACCCCAAGACCTCTCAAACATGTACATATATGATATACCCAGTACCATCACTAGCACGCATATCTCCCTCTGCCTCCTGGTTTCGTAAACAAGATACAGCCCCTGTGCGCGTTCCCATTCGACGGCGTCTCGTTCTCTTGACTTTCTGCGAACTCCCGAATCTCTTCTTGAGAACCCTCTGTGAAGGCCAATGCGTCATCTGCGTCGGAAGCTCATGCCCCAGCATCTTCCTCGTGGCTCTGCCACCCCCTGGTTGTTTTCCTCCCGCCCCGAGGTGCGTCGTCGTCGCAGAATGTGGTATAATTGACACTGATATCGTCTCTGGCCTCCAAATCCCGTTCATGCTACGCCTGTTTGTACTCGTATTCGCTCGTCCAGGTTGTGTCCTTGAGGTGGTCTTGCCCCTAACTGCGTTGTCGACCCAAGAACGCAACGGTCGACCGCCTTGCCGTTCCCATGTCTCTGTCTCCATATCACACGTGCGCATCGGTCGAGTGTGAAGAGGTTCGGCCGATGGTGCAATGTGAGCTGGGTTGAATGCGCAGGATGGAGGAGAGAGGAGAGAGGACAGTACAATCGAAACGCAAACGCGATGCTATAAAAAGGATTTGCGGCAGGCAGAAGTAGTCTCTCCTGCAAACCAGATCTACTGCTCGCACGCATTTCGTCACATCTAGCAATCCATGACTCGTACTTGAGACCTGTCGTGGTTACAACAGGGGTTTGCAGTGGAAATTGCGTCCACTATGCTCTGTCTGGTTCACGCAGGGTGTTTACCCCAGCGGTTGGGACCCGACTTCGGCACGGCTACCATACAGCAAGTGCCTCATGTTCTATGATGGGGAGACTGCACTGAATTTCGCTTTCACGCGCGCATACATTCATCTCCTATAGTAGCACAGTCCGACGCCAATTCGCTTGCGCCAGACCCGCTGCCTTGACTCTGTGACGTTGGACTGCGATATGTCCACCGCCCCGTCCCCGGCGCGCGTTCCTCTCGCCAAGCGCAAGAAAGGGCATGATCGACAAGCAGCACGGCGACCTGGATGGGCCAATCATGGCACGCTGACGACAGTGGACCTGTCGTGTGCAAGAGTGTCCACGTGCGTTCTTTGTTTTCGTCAGTCTTGCTGATCCTGATGCTCCGGCTGTATAGTAATGTTAACTTTCGCGTGGAATGTTTCGTCTTTGTGTAATGTGCACAGCGTGCTCGGAGCATGTGGTCGAGGACACTGGCAGGCCCGCCGCATCAAGCGGCATACCTGGTGTTCTGTCATCGTCTCACCCATAATCCGTTGTGTGAATCTCGTGTTCGATATTTGCGCCCGTCACTTCACAGGTTACCAAGCCTCGCACTGACGCACCTACATTACACTCAACCTGTACCTGATGCTAAACGATCTGTGTCGGTACTCATCAAGAACCTATACCCAAACGAACTTCTTGGTCGAGATAGCCACTGTAATTACCCGCGGCGGCAAAGTACATCCGCAGAATGAGCTCGACTTGGAAACCGGAAGGAAGCAGAACTGTCTCGCTTCAACTCTTCGTACCGGGGGACTAGCTCGATCGAACAGCGTCTTGGAAAGGTACGTCCCTTTACGCCTTGGTACACAATTAAGCTCATCCTTCGGCCAGGTCATCCAATCACATTCCGTTCCCTGCGCGTTCCTCAATCCAGTCGATGGAACGATCAACCTCGGACATAATTGCCATGGTGTAGAACGAATGTATTCCGTGTGTATAAGAGTTTCTTGCGATGTTGATTCCCATCTGGTGCCGCGGATACCCTTATCTTCGCAATTCGGCTTTGCCAAATCAAGTTATCTGTCGCCGCAAATTATGAAGGACATGCAGTTGGTGACATCATGCCGGAAACCATAGATGGAACAACCGTGAGAGGCAAATGTTCGCCATCAACCCACGCTTTGCTCTTCCGCTGACCCGTTCTATCTCTCAGGCGAGCAGCGCTTACTGTCAGTCGGCAGAGATGAGTTCCCCACAAAGTTGGTCTACAACGAAGGGTATGTACCAACTATCATGGATATGGTATTGGCTTCAATCCTGACTGTACACCAAGACACGACCAACATGAAAGTCGAGATAAACATCGATTCCAAAATACGAGCACTAGCCTTCCTACCTGGCGAGGGGCCTCGCATTGTCAGCTGCGAGGAGAGCACGGTTCAGCTACGCCATCTAAATGATAACCTGATGGGAGAGCCAATCGACTCGAACACTGGCTTTCTCGCCATCGCTGCATCCAAAGATGGGCGCTGGGTCGTCACTGGTGCGACTGATAGATTCACGATCTGGAACATGACTGGGGGGGTCCCGGTCAAGGTGGTACACCATGCCATCGGTGGAGTGAGGGCCATCGATATCTCGTCAGACTCGAAGTGGGTCATAACGGGATCGGATGCCCGCACAGCTGACGTGTGGGACGTCTCCACGGGCGAAAGGCGCCCGGGCCTTGGACCGCTCAAACACGAGTACAACGTGGTCGGAGTCAAGTTCTGTCCTTGTGGCCAGCGCATTGCTACAGTCACTCTCTTTGGCTCAATTCGAATTTACGCCTCTAGCTCGGGGCAAAAGCTCCTCACCATCCCGGTTTCGGTCATGTCGACCCTCTCCGTCCCCAACATCACGCTTGCTTGGTTCGCCAATCCGAGTCGCCCGCAACTCTTCGCAGTGTCCCAGGGTCAGATCAAATGTCTTGACTCTAACGACGGATCTGTGATCTTCCAATGGCCGATCCGCGGTGTCAGCCATCCCCCATCCATCGCTCTATCACCCAGCAACAAAGTCATCGCTTATTCATCAAATACTACTGTCGTACTTCGAGACATAGCTACCGGTCAGCAAATCTGCGATACTCTTAAACATAGCGGAAATGTGTCATGCATTTCCTTCTCTCCTGGAAGTGACCACCTCGTAGCCGGAGCGGACACAAAATTCACCGTTTGGGATCTTCGAAAAACTCTTACTGATACCTCCTACTTCGTTGACGTGGGTACTACTTCTACTCCCGTGTAGCTATTCGATCTAACGACCGAGGACTAGACCACTATGGAGTGCGCCGAGTCGTGTGCACATCACAAACAGGATACGGTTCAGAAACCGCCTCCCGTAAGTGGCCGCCAATGGTTCCGCCATCATTATAGTCACTTTACTTTTATCTACAGTCCACTTTTTCGCTACCCCTCATGAGCATCAGCAATGGAGCAGTCAAACCCTGGCTCCATGGCTACTTGGACAGTGCGGAGGAAGTGCTTTCAAAAGAAATTGGGGATTCTGCATCCATGCCTAATCATCATACATTTGCTAACCGGGCGCTTTTACGAGGACGGTTACGAAATGGGAGCATGGCATTGGAGGATGCCAAACAGGTAGCATTCCATTATCTCTCTCAGATACTTGTGTTCACTTGTGTTCACAATCAGTCTCTGTTCATTCAGACATCAGCAATAGGTCAGATTGCAAAGACCATAGCCATCATCCAGCAGGGGGAGCATGAGTTGGCCAGGCAGGAGATTCCTAGAGTACTTGAGACTGGCCACTCAGAGAAATACACATTCCTTTTGAAAGTCATCCAGGTTTGTACTTGACATTCTAAGGCTTTAATCACTTCACTAATGTTTATTGGTAGAGCATTCTCTTTTGTTTGTCTGGGGAGTATGACAGAGAGACATCCTGTATCAACAAGTTGAGTGGGGATCAAAAGCTATTGTTACTGGTTCAGGTATGTACACAAAGTGATGCTGCTGTGTTGCTTGAACATGTTTCTTCAGGCAAACATGCACTTGTCTGAGAAGCAATTTGAGGCTGCAATGGGGTCTTTCAAGAAAGCACAAGTGCCAGCCCTTTTCCCTTATGCTATAACCCAAGAAATGTGGACTATTGCATTTGTAATTCTTTTTCTCCTGACAATATGGACTGATGGATGCTAACTTACTTTGCAAGATCTTTGGATGGAAGTTCAGTGGTCTTGGAATCCAGGTTCAACAGAAGAAATGTGAATTCCTTCTGAATGTTGGAGACTCAAGAGCTGCAGACCTCTTCATTGAAGTAAAGGATACCTATCAGAGGGAGTTTGCAACACATGCAGAACTCTCAAGCTGGGCCTTAGGTGTGTGGTACAAATATTGATATGAATGAAAATGATCCAAATGCCTCCTTACAGTGTTTAGAAGAGATTGTCTCAAAAAGCTTGAAGACCTTGGTGATAAAGCCCTGGCTTCTGGGGACTACAATGAAGCCATCAGACAGTACAAGGCTGTGGAACCCCTAGTAGAAGCCCCAGAATTAAAGCATGCCCTATTGCTCAAGCGAAGTGAAGCACATGTAGAAGTTGGTCAAGAAAATTGGGAACAGGCCTTGAGAGATGCAAATGAGGTACAGTCACTCTTTCATGTTCATGCATCTTATATAATTATATGCATGTTTCTGCCAGGCAATCAGATTAGATCCCTCATCCCCTTGGGGCTATGATAGGAAGCATGCAGTGCTATATAGATATCAAGACTACCGTGAAGCAGCTGAAGCACTGGATCAAGTAATCCTCTTACTTCCACACTCCAAGGATGCCAAGTCAACTAGTAAATTTCTTTTGCATCATACAATATATCCTCTGAGGACATCATCTTGGCAGAACTGCGAGATCAAGGTGTGAGGCCTGGAGAGAGAAGGAAATTTGTACTTGAAGTTGTCGAGGACACCCTTGCTCAACCACGCCCACACATTCTGATCAACACCAAAAGCGGACGTCTCTGTAACAAGCAAAAGCAAACAGAGGCGTTCAGAGGAGATCTCGAGTACAAGGAACTCGTTCTGTCCCCGACGTCGCCAGTCGGTGCTGATGTCGTCTGGAAAGAAGTCATCCAGAAATACTTCCGCTATTCTACGTTGTCCCACACATGGGAAGATAAAGGCGAACCCGAATTCCGCGATGTCGAAAAGAAATCGGTGGACAACCTCACAGCGTCATTCCCCAACACGAAGTTGCAAATGTTCTGCACGAAAACCCGCGAACACGGTTATCTGTGGGCTTGGAGTGACACGTGTTGTATCAACAAGGCCGACAGAGAGGTTTGGAACGTGTCGCTGCGATCCATGTATCGATGGTATTCCGAATCGTCGCTCACAATAGTTCACCTCAAGGGTGTATTTCATCAGCTGGGGGTCAATGTCAACATTCTTTTGGATATCTTGGATGAGCTGCTGAGGGACTTCGTAGAGTGCAAGTGGAACAAGCGTGCATGGACCCTGCAGGAGTACTTCGCATCCAAGGTTATCCATTTCTACACGGAAGACTGGAAGCCGTATCTCCCCATCGATGCTAATCACTCGGACACCAACCTTACCAATCACAAGAATCTTCGCGCCATCCAGCGAGGGATGCAATCTGTCACTGGGCTCGATGCAGTCCGTCTTGCCGCTCTGAAGCCAGGATCCGAAGACGCACGCCAGAAGCTCCACCTGGCTTCGACACGCGAAGCTTCGAGGAGGGAGGACGTCGCCTACTCCTTGTTAGGTATTTTCAAGGTCACTATCGAAGCCATCTACGGCGATGATGAAGTGCCTCGTGCGCTTGGTCGTCTGCTGGAGGCGTTACTCACGCAGTCCGCCGACGTTACTATACTGGCTTGGACGGGGAAGCCATCCGAATACAACTCCTGCCTCCCTGCTGAAATCACTGTATACCAGAAGTCGGAATCTCTCCATGTCCCCGATCCAATCGAAGAGGCGAGGCTCCCAGCCTCAGTCTCGAACATGCTTTCGAGTCTGTCCCTCACGGATCTCAATTCAGCTGTAAAGCTTTATGACCGCCTACTAGACTTACCGTCGCCAGGACTCCACCACGGCCGTCTCACGCTGCCGTGCATTTGGTTCCCGGTGCCACCCATCACCGAGGATCTGAACTCCCACAGCTACACTACTACGGTACCATTTCTTGGGAAAGTCGAGCTCAAGACAACAGAGGACTTTTCCAGCTCACGCAATATGGTTCTCGTATATCCATGGTTCAGACGCCTACTGGACCCGGGCACATCCCTGTCGGACTCTGCTCGACGCGAAAGTGCATCAAGGCTTCTCGCCGCTCTCAGACAGCCATTTGGTGCACTCTTACTTGCTTGGAATCATTCTTCGCGAGATTACCAGCGTATCGCCGCTGACCAACTCATCACGGTGCAAATACGCGAGGACGTTTCCCCGGAGCAACTCCTGGAAAACATACGTTTGCTCCAGATACGCTAGTGGTTGCTATCCTTTCCGGGTATTACAATGATTGGACTTCATAAGTGTCATGTTTACTTTTGTCGTCATAGCCTTGAGCGTTTTTCGAATCTTTTTCACAATTGATCATGCTCATCCTTTGTACCATATGTCTATTACCCCGCCTGCACCGTCCATCCTTTTGTGAGCGTTGTACGAAATGCAGTGTATCTCTCATTTCTTCGGATTTAGCCACGGATCCCCCGTTTGACACGGATCCATCATAACGCTCAATTTCGAGGCTCAATTTCAAGTGCTACATATCTGCTACGTGCGGGAGATCAGAAATGAACTAATGGAACACCGTCTACGTTTCCTTCTGAGACGGGTGCACCAGACGTGACCTGCATTCACGCGCAGGTTGGAGCGTGCTAGCACAGGACAGTGGGAGTGTCCAACTCCCCTCGGATATTTACTGTGCCTCCGGCACGGTGAAGACGCGTGGACGGTCATGTCCGTCCCGGAATTGTCTCGCGGTACTTCGGAGGGGGGGACGGAGGTATTCTTTCGTCGGTGTCGGCCTTGGCTCCACGCGACCGATGGGAGTGCAAGGGTAACTAACCGTTCCGGACTAGATCCATGTAGGTTTTAAATATTTTCTACGTGACCCGTAGAGCGTAACCGTTTCGTCGTCGATGCAGGACCGATTTTGGCAACGTCGTCGTTGTCGTACGAGGGGTGCGCGTGGCAACAGTGCAGTATGCCGAGATGCCAAATACGACTGATGTTGATGACTCTCCTGATCTTTCCCCTGCTGGCACTCCCCCATTTTCCAGTGTAACGCATGTTGACGGGTGCACGCATGTTGACGGTGGGGTGCGTTGAGCCACCAAACACTTTCCAGGATCGGGCGCTACTTCAACCAGGTGAGTTCGGGCGGCGTGTGTGCGGATATCTCAGAGAAGATGCTTGTACTTGCGTGGGACACACAGGATGATGTACGGATTGTAGATAGCGGATTCGCCAAATGGTGGTGTGGGAGGTGCGAACAGATAGTGTAGTACCGACAATGGACTCAAGGCACAGGGTACTTGGGGTATATCAACCACGATCTAAGCGTTGTCGCAGAACCAGGGATAAGGTTCGAATCAGGCTGAAGGTCGCCAACGTTGTGCAGTGGTTCCGTAGTCAGCCAAGCCCAAATGGCATGAGAATCGCGATGTTCCATACTGTGGATCGAAGTCCCCGACTTTGCAAACTTGGTATCGTTACCATGACCATAAGACAGAAACACGAAGGGCTGCTCCGGGAGGGTAGTCGAGTGAGCATTGTTCGTCCTCGGTCCAGCGGTAATGAGGACAAGAGCGCGTGCTCAGGTGAACGACAGGATGAAGGGCATTGCCGCCAAGACGACACGTATGTATTTTGAGTTTGCACGCGCCGATGACGCTGCTCAGAATGACCTAGAGTGGTTACCTGTACGCGACATGGGTGGATCTGCTCCCCCGCGCTCCACCCAAGCCGTCGACGTCCTCTCCGTCTAAGGAGGTGCAGCTGAGCAGGGCGACTTTCATCCTTCCCGATTACCACTGTCGTCGAAGATATTGTGTTCAAATGAACCATCCGATGGAACAGCACCACCATATGTTTAGCTCGAGTGTCGTGGCAGGCTCCATGTTGAACCAGGCAAACGGCGAGAAGCCATTATGCTCTCAGAGCGCGCGATGGATGCCTGTCGTGCAATGGATTAGTGTTGAAAAGTCAGCAAGCGTTGGCCGATATGCCAAGGAAGAGATGCCCACGTTTATATATATATCCAGCATATACGCAGCGCGTATTATATTATGATAAGACTTTGTCGCTGTGACTGCATAGTACCTAAATCCTGGTCGTCAAACGGTCGGTGATCGTACGAACATGAAAATACGCCAACATGGATGTACCTGTCCCAGTTTCGTGTAATTAGATTTACTTGCATGGTGTTCGTCGGGACGGAAGTTGGCATGCTTTGGTCAAGAACGCTAGCCTGATCCCCCGTGGATTGTGTAGTGTTGATACTGAGACATATCGTTGAATACCATTTTCGCGGTTCTTGAGCAGAATGGTCATGCATGGCAGGTCACCCATTGACACGCAAGGATGGAAGAGCGGTCGGGAACAAGAAACAGAAAAGTACTTTGCGTGAATCGAACATTCAGAGGTCACGACAGCCTGGTCAATCTTGTCGTTCGTGACTGTTACTCATCTTCCTCTCACTGGGCTGGTGGACATCCATGAAGACGTCTCTTTCTGCAGTAGTCGAGTTTTGATGGCACCAAGGGAAGAAGCTGAGGCTGTGACTTTGCTGTGAACTTCAGACCACACGCCGCATTCTCGCCTCTTCTCGCCCTAATACCACAATGTGGACCACGTCTATCGCTGATGATTCCGATCTTGTCGAAACGACGAGCTCATCAGCGTTCTCCGATACTTGTACACCATTGGAGTATGCTGTTACCCATGTTTTTTTTCCTGTCGAGCTTCCCCGGAAGACCAAATATACCCTAGAACACGATCTTTCACTAGCTTGTGCAGTGTGCGCTGCTGCCCACGCTTATAGCGCACACGTCCACGGAACCTCTGAGCCTCAGTGGCATAGCATCACAAAGATGCTAGACAACTTGCAAGCCTCCGTCCAGTCTAAGCACCTGGACAAAGGCCACGTCATCTCCCAGCTGCGCGGAATGCAAACAGGAGGTACGTTTACAGGTTTCCCATAGTTCTGCGCTGACAAACTATAGATATCCTCACGTTTTTGGTCCGACCTCTGAATGCTGCGGTTATCCTCACGAAGCGGGAGAACTGTACGCTGTTCGAGTCATTCGAGGTGTCTCCGAGCAGTGATGCTGTAGAGACAACGGCGGGGTCTCTGATATGTTCGTATCCAGGGTCGGCAGTCGAGATGCCGAACGAGGTGTTTGACGATGGGGGCTTTCAATTCGGACTCGCCAATTTTCTCAGTCATCCCAACGCTGTTGACTCGGATCTTCCTCCCCCGCCTCCCGCTCATTCGCAATATACCACTGCACTGTTTACTAGCATCTTGCGAGGTGTTGGTGGCACTGCTGAAGTTCCTCGCATCACCAAACGTGTTCGTGACCATGTTGGCGAGTGCACGCGTGAAGATGACGACGAGGCCGTGCGTGATTGGCGTCGCTCGTCTCTTTGGCTTCTCATCAGGGTCGCAATCCAGACGTCCTTTGATCGTTCTCCCCTTGGACGTGCTTCCTACAAACGATTCATATTGTTCTCCTTGTGCACGCTTGCAATGGATACAAACAATATCAAGCTTTCCAGTGATCTGCTTCATTTGATGTCATGTAAAATTCTCCGACGTTTACACAAGCTTGGGTCCTCCACCGATTGGCTCTCCGCAATGGCGCTGAAGACATGTACTTGTCTTGGGGAGATCCTTGACGCCAGGTGGAAGCCACTGAGCGCCCGCCGATCCCTTTTTCGGAATCCTTCCCAGGATGACCTTGTCAGAGACACGCATCTCTCG
>JBBPQU010000940.1:0-12786 GCA_038092655.1 Boletus sensibilis
GACCTTTAGTAAATTGTGCTGTAAGACACTTTTTGGGATCGCGTAGACCCTCATCAGCCAATGAGACGGCTCGTTTCATTGCGAAAGAGTTGTTGAGTGCCGTTCATTTAAGCCGCTCTGCAGATGCTACCGTCATGATACTAGTGGCCTTGCTCGGACTCGCAGCTGTGCTGCTGGCCATCGAGGGTGCACGAAAGCTCAGACGCTCGCGCTCACCGGCATACCCCTGCAGACCGCCTGGCCCAGCACCCATCCCTTTCCTTGGAAACGTCTTCGGTTTGAACAGAGACGCACCATATCTTACATATACAGCATGGTCAAAGACATATGGTATGTACCTCTATGCATAGCGCGCTTGAACACGATATGAATGTGCGATCGTCGAACAGGAGATATCGTTTACGTACGCGTCTTGGGCCAGGACATTGTCATACTGAACTCGGAAGAAGTAGCCATCGAGTTGCTCGAAAAGCGCTCCAAAAAGTACTCTGATCGACCCGTGTTCTCTGCTGCAGACCTGTATGTTCTCCATTCCGTTTCTGTCCACTTTGCGCTGACGGGTACACAAACAAAGGTTCGGCTGGGAGTGGCCAACCACTAGCGCGCAGTATGGGTCAAGGTTCAGGTTACACCGACGATTGCTGCACCAGGTCTTTCACGCCAAAGTAGCGCTGACTTACCGTCAAAAACAACTGCAGAGAACGTACGAAATGTTGACACATCTATTGGACGACTCGACGCAGTATGCAGCGCATTTCACCACGTGCGTGTTCATCCTGCTCTTCATACCTTGAGGGAAATCTCCATGATGTGGTGTTCACACTATTTGTGCACAGGTTCACGGCAAGCGTGGTCATGGCGGTCACGTACGGGTACGACATCAATAGGGGAGACACGTGGGTGACGTCGATGCAACGCGCTGCAGACATCATTCTCCATGTCACCACGCTTGAAACATTCACGCTGTGCGCCGTGTTTCCGTTTGGTGGGTTATTGTCATCCAATTTGGTCCCTCTTGATTGTTTTTTCATATCCGTATGATGCAGTGAAGGTGTTGCCGGCGTGGTTTCCGGGAGTGGGGTTCAAGTCCAAGGCTACCGAATGCCGGCGTATGGCGTCTGAGGCGTTGAACGCACCGTATGCATGGGTCAAACGACGCGTCGTACGTCCCGAAATCAGTGATCACATATGTTCGTGTGTGTGGCTAATGGGGGATGCAAGGAGGAAGGGAATGCAGCGCCGTCCATGGTCGCAGATGCCATCATCCGATATCGGCTGGAAGATGATTCCGAGCACCCGGAGCTCGTGCAAGCCATCAAGGACTCTGCAGGGACGCTGTATGCAGGTGATCGCTATTTTCTGACGTAGACGTATTTTATTCTTCGTGGCTAATGATGTCCTCAGCCTCCGTTGAGACGGTCCGTTTTACTGTTGCATCATTTGGTATCATGAAGTGACGTGTGAACGACAGACCAATGCTATACTTGTCCTTTTTGTCTATCTGATGATGAACCACCCAGAGGTCCAAGATCGTGCACAGGCGGAAATCGACCGCGTGGTTGGGCAACAGCGACTGCCAGACTTTGAAGACCGAGAATCGTTGCCGTATGTAGATGCGGTGTTGCGAGAGACGATGAGGTGGCATCCGGTGACGCCTATCGGTGCGTTCAATCTCGACGCTGTGTTTCCGGACCCACTTATGTGATTTAGGTGTTCCTCATGCCACTAGCGAAGACGATGTCTATGAAGGGTATCACATTCCGCGAGGTGAGTGGCGTTGACGTTTGCAGTGGCTCTGGGTGATCATTCTGTGCAGGTGCGATGATCGTGGCCAATATCTGGTAAGGGCCCCAACTCGCGAGTGTGTGCATATGATGACGATGGTATTGCAGGGCGGTGTCGCACAACGAGAAAAGGTATCCCAACCCCGATGTGTTCATGCCAGAGCGGTTCTTGCGGGAGGACGGTACGCTGAACGAGGACAAGATTGCCTGGGCTTTTGGGTTCGGGCGTCGAATCTGGTACGTGGACGCCAACGCTCGTTCGAGTATTCTTGTCTCTAACATGGTTGCACACAGTCCAGGGAGGCATGTCGCGGACGCCTCGCTATGGTCTGCGACGGTGTGTATGCTGTCGTTGTTCAGGATCGAAAAGACGGAGGGGTCTGAGAATGTGAAGTGGACGACGGGGTTGACATTGTGCGTGACGTTCACCTTGTGGGAGAGAGGTGTCAATGCTGACGCGGATTTACCAGACATCCGCTCCCGTTCCCGTGTAGGTTCGTCCCGAGGGACGAAGAGATGGATTCTCAAAAGCTGGCATCATTAATTTATGCTAGTCGCGTCGACTTGTAGTATATCCTCCTGTTGTCTCGGCCTATGGACTTTGCATGATTTTACATACGACTTTGTCTAGATCCGCCGCATTCGTAAAATTGTTCCGTGCATTACGTTGGAGTGTGACTGTGACACATCACGTGCGTTCTAGATTTTTCCTGGACTGAAAGTTTTTAATTGCAACGCATTTTTATTCCGTCTCTCTTCGTTCAGTCAACCTTTGTTCCTTCTCGTCTCCTCTTTTCCTTCCGTCAGTCACCAAAAACACTATGCACGCTATCTCGTCTTCGTCGTCCCGGGCAGCCCGTAGGGCAGCTACAAGAGCCGCACGGCCTATTCTGGCCCGTGGTGCTCACAAGGAGATCAAGTTCTCCAACGACGGACGCGCGAGTATATTGAAGGGTGTTGACGTCCTTGCCAACGCTGTCAGCGTCACCCTTGGCCCCAAGGGTATGTCGCACCCGCCCCAGTTTTTAATGTCTGAACCGTCGTGACTGACCGCGTCATCCAGGTCGCAACGTCATCATCGAACAGTCCTTTGGCGGTCCCAAGATTACCAAGGGTGAGTAGCGTATCTGTCCATGTCGTGTACCGTACTCAGGGAGAGGTCTACAGACGGTGTGACGGTCGCCAAGTCGATCACGCTCAAGGACAAGTTTGAGAACCTCGGCGCCCGGTAAGCCATTGTCCCCTCTTACCCCCCGTCGCTCGCACGCTCACTCAACCCCAACAGTCTCGTTCAAGACGTGGCACAAAAGACGAACGAAATTGCTGGCGATGGGACGACCACGGCAACCGTGTTGGCGCGTGCCATTTACTCAGAGGGCGTCAAGAACGTCGCTGCGGGATGTAACCCCATGGACCTCCGTCGGGGGTCGCAAGCGGCCGTTGACCGTGTCGTCGAGTTCTTGGCTGCTAATGCCAAGGAGGTGACCACGACCGCGGAGATTGCCCAGGTCGCGACCATCTCTGCCAACGGTGACACGCACGTCGGCAACTTGATTGCCCAGGCCATGGAAAAGGTTGGCAAGGAGGGTGTCATCACCGTCAAGGAGGGCCGTACGATTGAAGACGAGATTGAGATCACCGAGGGCATGCGGTTTGACCGTGGGTTCATCAGCCCTTACTTTATCACCGACGTCAAGACGCAAAAGGTCGAGTTTGAGAAGCCGTTCATTTTGTTGAGCGAGAAGAAGATTTCGCTCTTGCAAGACATTCTCCCTTCGTTGGAAGCGGCTGCGCAATCGCGTCGTCCTCTGATCATCATTGCCGAGGACATTGACGGAGAGGCGTTGGCTGCTTGTATTCTCAACAAGCTGCGAGGTCAGCTCCAGGTTGCTGCTGTCAAGGCACCTGGCTTTGGTGACAACCGCAAGTCGATTCTCGGTGACCTCGCCATCCTCACGGGTGGTACAGTCTTCACGGACGAGCTCGACATCAAACTCGAAAAGGCCACGCCTGATCTCCTCGGGTCTACTGGCTCCATTACCATCACCAAGGACGACACCATCGTTCTCAACGGCGAGGGATCCAAGGATGCCATCCAGGCGCGTTGCGAACAGATCCGCGCTCTCCTCGCTGACCCTTCAACGAGCGAGTTTGACAAGACCAAGTTGCAGGAGCGGTTAGCCAAGTTGAGCGGTGGTGTTGCCGTCATCAAGGTCGGTGGGAGCAGTGAGGTCGAGGTCAGCGAGAAGAAGGACCGGTATGACGACGCGCTCAATGCCACGCGGGCTGCTGTTGAGGAGGGTATACTTCCTGGTGGTGGTGTCGCGCTTCTCAAGGCTTCGTTGGCACTCGCGACCAACTCGCCCGGTTCGACGAACCCACCGTCCAACCCGGAAGCCAAGATCGTTCCCACAATCAACTTTGATCAGGACCTCGGTGTCAATATTATCCGCCGGGCACTGACCCACCCTGCACGCACTATTTTGACGAATGCGGGTGAGGAGTCTTCGGTGATTGTTGGCACGCTTTTGGGCCAATACGGCAGCGCGGACAAGTTTGCCATGGGATATGATGCAAGCAAGGGCGAGTACGTTGACATGATCAAGGCGGGTATCGTGGACCCACTCAAGGTCGTGCGGACGGCGCTCGTGGATGCGTCGGGTGTGGCGAGTTTGTTGACGACGAGCGAGGCGTGCGTAGTAGAGGCGGAGGAGGAGAAGCCGGCGGGTGGACCTGGAATGGGTGGTATGGGCGGTATGGGTGGCATGGGTGGCATGGGCGGGTTCTAAGCGCTGTCTTTGCTCTCATGACTGGTCATATTGGATGACGACGATGAAGGGTGAAAAGTATAATCACTTGCATTTTCATGATTACCCCCCACGCTCCGCTCTTCACGGTCGTCCTGGTTTCGTTTGGCATTGCTCGCACTTAACGTAGTTACTGCATAGTCATTTTTGTTTTTCGAATACGCTATTACTGCAATAGCATCACCACTCACACGTATTATTACCATGTCTGATCCGAGACTCGGGTAACAATAAGCACAGATTGTCTAATTCTGAAACACTTGCGGTGATTACGTGGTGTTGATAAAACGACCCAGTTTGCTTTCATTGCCCACTCTCACCTAGACCTACAACGACGATGGCGACGATCGATCTGAAGCAGCAACGGCGACTGAAATTTGAGGGGGTGTTTGAACGATTGAGGGATGAGCTGGTGGATCATATGAAAGGGGAAAACATGCCTGCCGAGGCTATCGAGTGGTATCGTCGCGTACGTCTCTTTTCCCCAAAGGTCCCGGTCGGATGTTGACGATGTCGGGGGAACAGAACCTCGACTTCAACGTCCCAGGTGGAAAACTCAACCGCGGAATGAGCGTCGTCGATTCGGTGGAGATCTTGAAAGGAAGAGCGTTGACGGACGACGAGTATTTCAAGGCTGCGTTGTTGGGATGGTGTATCGAGTTGGTGCGTTTTCTCGTTCTCTCTCCTCTCTCGCTCGGTAGTTCATGTCAAACGCAGTTGCAAGCCTTTTTCCTCGTTTCGGACGACATGATGGACCAATCGATCACTCGTCGTGGACAGCCGTGTTGGTACCGCGTCGAAAACGTGGGCAACATCGCGATCAACGATTCGTTCATGCTCGAAGGGGCGATCTATCATTTGCTCAAGAAACATTTCCGGTCCGAGTCGTACTATGTCCATTTGCTCGAGTTGTTTCACGACGTGCGTTTCATTGCTTTTATGGTGATTTGGAATTTCGCATGTAATGACATGAGGTGTAGACGACGTTTCAGACGGAGATGGGTCAATTGGTCGATCTGCTCACTGCCCCGGAGGATCACGTCGATTTGAGTAAATTCTCGCTTAAAAAGTACGTTGCTCTCTCCTCCCTTCCCTTCCACTCGATTTTTTTTTTAAATTTCCATTTCTACCAGACACGCGTTCATCGTACAATACAAGACGGCATACTACAGCTTTTACCTCTCCGTCGCGCTCGCGATGCGCGTCTGCAGCGTCCCAGAATCCTACGTGATAAACGGACAAACTGTCCGCCCGTACGAGCTCGCGCTGTCGATCTTGCTGCCGCTCGGAGAGTACTTTCAGATCCAGGACGACTTTTTGGACTATGCGGGGACGCCGGAGCAGATTGGGAAGATCGGGACGGATATCGTGGATAACAAGTGTTCGTGGTGTGTCAACGTTGCTTTGGCGGTGGCGACGGCGGAGCAGCGGGTTGTGTTGGAGGAGAACTATGGGCGGAAGGATGGGGAGAGGGAGGCGAGGGTGAAGGAGGTGTACGAGGCTGTGGGGTTGAGGGAGCGGTATCGTGTGTATGAGGAGAGCGCAAAGGTGCGGATCGATGGGTTGATCGAAGGTGTGCCGGAGCCCGAGGGGAATCCGGAGGGGGTGTTAAAGAGGGAAGTGTTTACCGCGTTTTTGAACAAGATTTACAAGCGTACCAAGTAGAGGTGTTTCAGAATTGCAAGGTGTATGATATAGTACATGCTACGAGTTACGCGAGTCCGTACAGCAATGAGGGTGTTGGGAGGTTATATGGCTGAGCTGGCCTCGTGGCCTAGCACGGCGAGGGCTTTTAAGCGCGAGCGGTGGGCGTCGCGTTTTGCCTTGCGGGCTGCGCGTTCCTCGGCTTCGGCGATGTCGTTGTAGACCTGTGCGAGGTCGGCCCAGAGGGCGGGGGGGTTGTGGGAGGCGGTGTCGGAGGGGGAAGGAGGGGGTGGTGGTGGTGGTGATGGAGATGCGCGGAGATGGTGGGGAGAGGGGTTGAAGCGGAGGGAGAGGTGGAGGAGTTGGGGGAGGACGATTTCGTTGGGAGTGTCGGTGTCCTCGTCGTTGCTATCCTCGTCATCGGCATCGTCGGCATCGTCATCATCGCTGTCCTCGCCATCGTCATCGTCCTCGTCATCGCCATCGCCATCCTCGGACTCGGACTCGTCCCAGTCGTCGTCCCGGGCATCGACGGGGAGCGACTGGAGAGGCCCAATCATTTCATACCGCCTCATCCGAGCGATCTCGGCTTGGATGAGGGCGTCGATGCGAGCCTGGGATGGATCGGGCGGTGCGAACGGGTTAGGGACGTCCCAGACGAAATCGTCTTCGTGATCGGATTCCGAGTCATAGTAGTAGTCGGAAGAGGAGGCGAGGGATTGATCGCTTTCGTACGAGGACTGGACGACGGGATGCTTCTTGGCGAGACGGAGACGGAAACCGAAACCGGTTCGGAGAGCGTCTACGAGTGTGGTACGGGTTGGGGGTCGCGCAGGGGGGTCGCGAGTGAGGGTGACGCCGAGGAGTTGACCGGCTTTGCGATCTGACCTGCGAATGACTTGGCGTACTTGTTGAGAGAGCGTGTTAGACATTTCTGGGACCTCTCAAAGTTGAGGGATGTTAAATAGTCGGATGTGCCATTGTCATCGTCGACGAGGAAGTAAAACTGTGGAGTGGAGTGGTTGGTCTATTTTTAGTAAATACTCGTCGACGAGGGAGTACTGTCTTGGCTCGACTCGCCAAGACAAAAAGTACGCAAAGATTCGCGACGCTGAGAACACGTTCTAGGAAAAGCATAAACGATTGCATTTGGAGTATAGTATATAAATAACTCGCAATGGGAAATATATAATAACGCAGGGTTCGTTCTTCCTTCTTGTACCATCCTCGTCTTCAAATGTACCTCTCGTCGCTCTTTACTCCACTCCATGCCCTCCTCCTCGCCGCAACCCTCCTCGTGCCCGCCGCCTCTGCACAGGATCGCACAACAGAGCAGGGCGAGGCACAAATAAACAGTACGTCTTTCCTCCGCTTTTCGTCCCCACTCTGATCCGTTCCCTCCATTCTCCTCCTTATCCCCACAGGTGCAACACAGGAGTGTACGCCCTACTACTACGCTCCTGTCGGCCAAGCCATCGCCGCCGGTAAATTTCCCCCCATCTGGACACCCGCAACAATCATTGCAAACGATACCAACGCCATCGCAAAATACCAGAGCATACAGTCACAGATACCCAACATACAACCAAATGGTTACCAGCCACAGTCCCTCGAGGGTAATTGGACCAACTTTACATACCCCTCCTCCGACCCCGACTGTTGGTGGACCTATGCACAATGCACAACCCCAAAGATTTCAGGTCTGCCCCCAGATCTAGCCGCTGTCCCAGAAGTACGCTTTGACCCCTTTTGTTGTGGTCCATCCTTACCCCCTCGTAGCCGGACACTTTGGGCTATGGCTTTGACGACGGTCCAAACTGCTCTCACAATGCTTTCTATGATTTCCTCCAGCAGAACAATCAGAAAGCCAGTCCGTCCCTTTTTAAAAATTGTTCCCCTCCATGTCACTCACACGCCGTAGCCATGTTTTACATTGGCAGCAACATCGTAGACTGGCCCCTCGAGGCACAGCGCGGCCTCTCCGATGGTCACGAAATTTGCGTCCGCAAGTATCCTTGGTTTTCTCTTGCTTCGTCCACTGACGTCTCCCCCAGACACTTGGTCCCACCGTTATAGTCGGTACTCTCCGCCCTGACCTCGTCATTCCTATTCACACTCCTTGCAGTGACGGCCCTCACAAACGAAGAGGTCTTTGCAGAATTCTATTATAGTAAGCTTTGACCATCTCGTCACGCTCGTCGCTCATTCCTTTGTAGCTGTATGCGCATCCCGTCCTTGTCCCACAGCTTGCTCACCCTTTGTAGATGGAAATAATTAAACTCGTTATTGGTGTCACGCCCACCTGTTGGCGCGTGCGTATGGCGTGCTTGGTCATCCATTCCCCTGCTCACTCTCTCCGATAGCCTCCCTTTGGTGACGTCGACGACCGTGTCCGTGCCATCGCTCATGCCCTTGGTCTCCGCACCATCATATGGAAGTACGACTCTAATGACTGGCGTGCTGGGACCGGCAACATCACTACTGCCGACGTCGACACCAACTACGAGGCCCTCATCGCCCGTGCTCAAAACGGCACTTTTAGCACCGTATGATCCATCTTTGCCACCCAGCACAGCATTTCTGACACGCCGCTCAGGGTGGTACAATCATGCTGACCCACGAACTGAACAACTTTACAATGTCCGAAGCCGTCAAGTTTTACGGCCAGCTCAAGGCCGCATTCAAGTACCTCGTTCCCATGGGTGTGGCGACAAACCAAACTCAACCCTATGTCGAGACCAATTACTCTCTGCCCAACTTTGAGCAATGTCGGTTCTCTTTCTTGCCACGCAATGACGTTGTTGACTAGCTCTACGTTTTTCCTAGACATTGCTGGAACCACGACGCTCTCGGGTGGCGTCGCCTCGCCAACGGGTGCGTCCGGTCAATCCAGCTCCTCGGGCTCAGGCTCAGGCTCAGGCTTGGGCTCGGGCACGAGCGGGGCGAGACTCTCGTTTGATGCTTTGGGAGGCCTGGTTGTGTCGGCCGCCTTCGTGGGTAGCATGTTGAGATTGTTGATGTAAAGAGAGGCCATCGCTTTCTATTCCTTTTTTCTAGATTCTTGACAGTGATCTCGATCATGCCCTCACGACTATACCGATGACTTGTCGTTTTTGTCTCGCATACTCCCTGCTATTCCCCGCCTCGCGTTAGTGTTGTTTTGTTCTTGAAGTAATTAGTACGTTGTACGGACCTCGTGATTCTTAATCATGCGCACGGACCGATCAAATAGACTGTTTTTTGATGGCGGATGCGGCATTTTCATAATTGATTGTACCTATGTCTTCTGCATAGAATACTCGGATCGGATGGAGATGTATAGGTTTGAATGCGTGGATGGGGTGAGGTCCGGAAATGGACTGCACACGACACACGGCACATGCGCGGGGGCATGCGCGTGCAGTGTGGTATGACGTATTTGGGGATATTCCCGGTAGCGTATCGTGGATTGAGCGGTTACTCAATGTACGAACGTTGACGTATGTGTGATGAAGAGCGTCAGGGGATGGCTGCGGATGTGGGAAGGGGCAGGCGTTTTTCTTTTTTTTTTTCGGCGGTGTGGTACTGGGCGGTGATGTCAGTCCGTGGGCGGGACAGGGACTGGGGATTCTTCGAGTTCGGGTGTACGAATATGCAGACGTGGCATTGTGATTCGTCGATGGCCCGGGACCGTCGGTATTGGGGATGCTATCACGTACATACACGATCAAAAATTCATATCAAGGATGACGTGGCAGCCGTACGACGTGCTCGCTAGACGGGTTTGCCTCCGTCCACCGCGTCATGTGGACAGACTCCAGGCTGGCAGGTGCTTCCGCCCCCGCAAAAAAAAAAACGATCGAGCAGCTTGAGTAGATATAGACATATGAACACATGACATGTCACGTATCGCAAACGCTACCTCTTTCGACCCTGGGGGGGACAGCCTGACACTGTGTGGGCGGGGACGGATGTCCGTGATCCCCATCCCCATTGTCATGTCATGGGGGATCCAAATGAGCGCTTCAGTTCGAGATTTAGAGCGGTCGTGGCAGTGGCATAAGTTATTAACCTCCCTCGTCGGCATCTCGGCACGTCAAGTTTACAGACGACGAAGCGGCTCTGAAAAAATGCCTGCGGAAACTTTGGGCCCATCCGAATCGTGTGTTGATGCTGGCAGATGCCGGCCTGACCTAGCACCGATCATCGGGCGCGGAGCCGAGCCGTAGAGAGCCAACCAAGTTCATGCTGTCTAGACTCTTACGCCTAACGACCACACGGAGCACACCCATGCCCCTCCGTCCCTCTCCTATCTCCTGTTCCCTGTCCTTGCACTTGCCAGTGCACAGACGCTTCAAATCTGAATCCAGAATACCCTCGATATGTTCCGAAACGCGGCGTTTCTTGCCCGTAACCCGTATGTACCCGTACGGCCTTGCCTCTTATTACACCAAATTCATCCCCCCCTGCACGAGATGCGGTGGATGCAAATTACCCTACCATAAATAGAGTTCTATGGATGAATAAAGTACTGTACACGAACGAAAAGGAGAACGCCGATCATAATGGAGAAATCTTCCATCTCATGGACTATTACAAAAACACGGCTGGAAATAACAAATAACGTTTTCAACGCGTCGAACACGGTCCTACGACGAGTCCGGGGGTGACAAATTTAGCTTTTTTTTTTTTTTCGTTTCCACCACACCTCTAGTCGGGGTGGGCCTGAACGTGCGATTTGAACAACGCATCCGTCCTGTTCGAGGGATGCACGCTTGTGTTTTTCGCACGAGTCTACCCGAGGTCCGTGTCCGCGTTGTTCGCAACGTCTTTTATTATATATTAGGATTCGTGATTCCGGACACGCCCCTATCGTCCACTCGGTGCCGGGAACGTAGTTCAAAAAAAGGTCTAGAGCAAACAACGTCCCACACTGCCAGTGCGCAACGTTCCATCAATCTGCATCGCCGCCGTCGTGCACGATGGCACGTAGACCGGCCGCCGGTCGTTTGTCATCAGCGAGCAACCACTCGCATCAAGTTCCATGTCGACGTCCGCTCCCGTATCGATGGTGTCTGCCAGAGGGTCAGCGCTCAAGCCTCGTCCTCGATTGACTGTCGAGTATTAAATTGATTTATTCATCGTCTGTTTGTGGGTCAGTCACGTTCATGGCACCCAATCAATACGTACCTCGACTCCGTCAACCCGTCCCGCTAGATCAGTATGAGTGTTGTGTGAGTCTCAGACTCGAAAATGCTTGTCTTGGGCAAGATTCCCGGAATGGGTACGTCGGGTACGTCGATCGTTTCCTCTCTCCCCAGGCTGGCACCTCTGTCCAAAACGTTCGATGCCAATCAATCCACGAGACATTACACCCCGCGGGCTAGCTTCGGGTGCGGGACTTCTCGCTACGTTTCTTGCTGTTTGAGTATGGGCCACTCGTGTACGAACGCGCGTCCGTGCATCCTCCTCTGCACGCATGTGATCATTTTGCGCCAAATATGACGCATTCTCGATCAATTGTCTGTTTTCCACTCGATATGTGCATTTCGAATGGCTCTCGTACGGTGAGTGGCGGGTCGTCGTTCGAGTTTCGGCGAACATGATGCGCAGGCTTTTCAACGTGATTTTCACTTGGTATCGTGGTTGTGGTGCGACCATCTAGAGGGTCGTGGTTATCTCATGTCCCCTTTGATCGCAATCGCGAACCTGGATGCAAATGAGGTCATCACGGGGGCAGTCGTCTGGTCCCAATTGTGATTCCAGGATGGGATTGAGAACATGAACGAAAAACAAGTGTGGAGGGCTTCCTTGACATCCTGCTATTATATGTTCTGTGTTTGATGTTTCGATGATGCCATGGAGCCGAGTTCGATGTCTATATCGTTGACGTCTGTCAGTATGCCAAGAGGTATCACTTGGAGCGAAGGGTGAACAGACTCTGCGACGGGAACGTTGGATCTCGGGGTGCAGATCGATGGATGATCCGGCAGCCCGGGGTGCGGGGTGTATGAGCTACCGAGTGGTAGATGGAGGCGACGACGAGGGCAAGAACGGTTGCGTATCGCAAAAGCGACCCTGAGTCGCGGGGGGGACGGATGGGCCCGTTAGTATCCCCATCCCCATGTCATGGCATTTGTCATGGCATTGGCACGGACCGCGGGATCCAATGAGCGCGCAAGTTTGAGATTTACAGCAGAAATCACATGTCAGAAAGGGACTCAGAGGTGTAGTAGTAGAGATGTGTTACATGTCAGTCAAGTGCAAGTCATCTACGAGCCCGTTGCAGATATCCGCAATGAATATGTCGGCGTACCGAAAGCAAACCCCACGATCGAGAATCCAGAACATCAGCTTTTGGCAGCCAGTACCCATGCGACCAAACTTCATCTCCCGAAAACGCTCAACAGCGTCAGCAAACGGCTGTGGATTTCTCCCATCAAGCAAAAACCGACCCGTTCCATTCCACCAGACGGTGCGCCAGTCCTCTTGGCACGCAGTTGGGTTTTCGCAATCATCTGCATGGGCGAGGATCACCGGCTCCTCGCTCGCAATGATCCGAGAGTGCTGCT
>JBBPQU010000941.1:0-12770 GCA_038092655.1 Boletus sensibilis
ACTTTAGGGCCGGTATAGAATTTAGAATGTCATAGAAGGTTCGAGAATGATCTTGATAAGATAAGATCAAAAGATAAGATAAGATCAAGAGATGAGAATTTTAGTAAGATAAAGGAAAATCGTTTTAGCAACTGCATTGCCGATGGTATCGTGGTGTTCAAAGGCCTTTTTAAAGGTGACTTTGAAGTCGTCAAAAGAGCCAAGGCTAGGGGTGGTGAGAGCGAGGGTGGTCTGTCGAAAAGTACCGGCCCAAGTACGAGCGGATCCCTTGGTCATATGAGAGAGGGCGAAGGCGACCTTCTTGGCATCGGTGTTGTAAACATCACCGTTTACCAAAAGGTAGGTTTCAACGGTGTTGAGCCATTCAATGGCTCGGTCATAGAATCCATCGAAAGCCTGAGGGGCTCCGAGGCAAAGTTCGATGGCGCGGGAAGACATACCCGAAGGAGACAAGGGTGAGGTTGGTTGGACGGGGGAAGGGAGTTGGAACAAGGGGTTCTGAGTGACGGGAGTGGGAGATGGAGGAGTGGGGACTTGAGGAATGGAGAGGGAGGAGGAGAGCTGATGGGATAATTCAGCGTCTTAAAAGACTTCTTCCCGGGAGGGTAGAGTGACGTCAGGAAAAATATCCAAGGGATCTTCAGGTTCTTCCTCATTGAATTCTGAGGTGGATTCAGGTGATTCGACGGGTTCTGGCCAACGAGGTCACCAGAGAGCGTTGTAGGGGTTTCATCAAGAAATGGTGATGGCTTACATAGAAGTAGCTGGTAGCGATGAGCTTAGACCTTTTGTTACACTTGATCTGGGTAGGACTGAACGTAGCCCTTAATGGACAAGAGAGGTCTAGGGCGAAGGGTTATCCTTGGACACATAGCATACATAAGGCGAAGTGAGTCGTCCTGCAGTATAGTCCTGAGACGATAGCAAGGAGACCGGATGCTAAGGCTTCCAGGTCAAAGAGTTCGAGGGATTCTGCGGGGCGTAGAGATGCAACGACTGCAGCAAGGAAACTGGACACAGGGGCTCAATAGCTCACCTGACTGGGTCAGAGGTTCAAGGGGACCAGAAGAGTATTCCGGGTCAAAGGTTCAAGGGGACCGGAAGGATATCCGGGTCAGAGAGATCCTAAGGCGAGGGGATGAGAGGGAGTGAGGAACTGAGTGGATTGCCTTAGTGATGTACCAATGTATGAGGTAGGTAAGGGAGGTCTAAGCTAAGGGTCGACTACGGAGGAGTCGCGTATTTATATGTAAGAGTTCCATGCACGGACCATGGGAAAAGGATACCAAGTATGGGAAGGGAATAATGGTGATGTGTCATAAGATAAGTGAGAGCCAATGAGAAGACGATGTGTCATTAGTATTACAAATAAGAAGGATGGCGTCATCATGGCATGATGACTGTGGAGGCACGTGATGAAACGGCAATAGCCGGATGGAAGAAGTCACGTGACAACGAAGAGAAAGGACGTACGAGGCGGGAGTCGAACGAGTGACTCGTATGAATACAACGCAAGGTAAATTGTGAGAAAAGAAAAGAGAACTGGTAAATCGTAACAGTCCTCACATCGCACGCACGCCGGTGCCTCCAATTCTGTCTGTTCCCACACCTTCCCCTTTCCTTTGTCCATGCACTGCTCCTGTCGGATGTCCTTGGCCTATCTGCGTCAACGTCATAACTCCGAACCGGAACACCACTCACTTGCTTCTTGGCTGCCGTTTTGGCCTCCTTTTGCTTCCTCTCCTTCTCTCCGCACACCTTCTCTTCTTCTGCCTTTCGGCGTGCCTCCGCCTCCTCCTCCACCACCTTTCTCTGCACCTCCTCCTCCTTCTTCGCCTTCACACACCTCCTCCACTCGGCAAATTTCACCTCACACAGCTCATCGGCGTCGTCTTCATGTTCTGCCAGGTGTTCATCAGACCAGGACTTGATGTCGGGGTAAGCGGACATGGTGATGGTTGTGATGAAGAAGTACAAGGCAGTTGTGCAGGTTTTTATAGATCCTGCTTCGTGCACAAACTTTTCGGACTCCAATTCCGAACTCCATATTGTCCCTCACTAATGGCCTTCAGGAGTTCAGGCCTAAGAGGGGAATACTGTCATATCCTGTATTTCCCAAAATCCAACTCCAAGCCTTGAGAGATAACTCTGTCGTCTTAGGTATGAACTCTGGAGTATTCCTTACCTCCGGACTTCCAGACTTGTAGCTATGTTTCATTCTCATCACTATCCATTCCTACTTACTATATAAAGACTAGTTCTGCTCTGTAGATAGTTCTGATCCTGTGTTTCGCTTAGGAGCACTGCTCCAGCATATTTACATCCAGTGCACAGCTCTGGTATACTTACATCCAACTCCATTTCACTTACAACCTCCATTACTAATCCGTCTCCGTACTCTGTATATAAACCTCCTTACGAGCACATGTATTCTCCAGTTCAAATATCAACTTATACACCGCCTCCTAACTCTGTTTGAGTCCTCGACTCTCCTCTGAAAACCCTCTGACCAAACTTGAGCCTAACTAGCTCTACTCTGACCCTCTTCTCCAATATTCTGTTCCTCTGCCAAATACCAGGCAACAGAACTCTAGTAAAGGCGCACCAATCACATACTGAATCTCCAGCCTCTGGAACCAACTCCGAACTCTGTATATACGAACTCCGGTGCGATCTCATCAAGATGCAACTCCTACCTCTCAGACCTATTTACGCTACTTATGTTCCATTCCTCTGTATATGTACTAGCTTCACCTTCTGTCTTCCTCCGATCCTGTGTCTTGCTTAGGAGCACAGCTCTGGCTCCACACCTCCTCTGGTTCCGTCTTACTTACAAATCTGCTCTGCCTTCATTACTAATACCTATGCCCCCGTAGTATATAAAGTCCTCCAGACTACTCCTGTTGTACTCAGTTTTGTTATCGACTTTGATACAGACTCCAAACCCTCCGAGTCATCTCCAGTCCCTTTCTCTGCTCTGCTCCAAAATACGAGACACTGAAGATCAACAAGGGTGCACCACATACGGTGAAGCCAACATCTCAACCCCTAAGAACTCTGGAGTTCCGGAGTTACCCTCAGGAGTCCGACATGGTCTTAACAGCACCACATAAGGTGAAGCCAAGCCTGCATCCCTCATACTTAACTCCAGAGTTCTGGAGTTAGACCAGAGTTGAACAGTCTTAACACCACTCCAGATTGTCCACTCGGACGTCAGAGGTCCAATATCTCCACAATCCCGAGATGGACACAAGTACTGGCTCCTCATAGTTGATGACTACTCTTGCTTCCCATGGATCTACTTCCTGAAGAAGAAGAGCAATGTCCTATCAACCTACAATACCTGGAAAGCGGATGTCCAAGCCCTCTTCAAGCAGGAGATTGACAGGAAGGAGCTATCAAAAATGCATACACAGTTCCTCCGATCCAACGGAGGCAGCGAGTACACAGGGGCGGAGTTCCGAAATCAACTCCGAAGGGATGGGACTGCACATGAAATGTCTGCACCATACACCCTGGAGCAAAACGGACTTGTGGAACGCATGAACCAAACCCTCTCTGTCCTTGCCAACACTATGTTGGAAGACTCCAAACTCCCAAAGTTGTTGTTACACTTGACCCGGGTAGGATCGAACGTAGCCCTTGTTGGACAAGAGAGGTCTAGGGTGAAGGGTATCCTTGGATGCGTAGCGTACACAAGGCAAAGTGAGTCGTTCTGCGGTGGAGTCCCGAGACGATGACAAGAGACCGGTTGAGTAAGACCAGGTCGTGGGTTCTAAGGAATCCGCTGGGCAATGGTGTACAACAACAGTGGCGATGGAAACCGGATGCAGGAGCTCAATAGCTCACCTGACCAGGTCAAGAGTTCAAGGGAGACTGGACAAGTCCAGGTCAAGGGTACGAGGCGAGGGATGAGAGGAAGCAAGAACCAAGTAGATTTGCAGTGAGGTACCAAGAGTACAAGAGTAGTCAAGGGAGGTCTAAGCTGAGGATCAACTAAGTGGGAGTTGCATATTTATACATAGAGATCCGATGCATGGACCATGTGAATGAGATACTAAGTATGGGAAGGGAATAAGGATGATGCATTGTACGATAATGGGAGCCAATGAGGAAGCGACGCATCAGCTATTGTTACAAAGAAAAAGGATGGCGTCATCAAGGCATGATGACTGTGGAGGCACGTGAGGAAATGGCCATAGCCGAATGGAAGAAGTCATGTGCATTCAAGGAAAGAAAGATGTATGAGGCGGGAGTCGAATGAGCGACTCATAAGAATACAGCGCAAGGCTAATCATGAGAAAAAGGAAAAGAGTAGCATGAATCGTAACAGTCATTCTGGACAGATGCCATGTCCACTGCAGCATACATCACTGCATGAAGTCCAATCTCCGCTCTTGGAGGCAAATTTCCATACCAAGTCCTATTTGACTGGAAAGTAGACCCAACACTATTCCATCCATTCAGATGCCTTGCCTATGCCCTAGTACCAAAGGAACAATGAGGAGGCAAATTCCGGTCACACAGAACAAAATGTGTCATGCTCAGATACACATATGGACAGCAGGCATACAAGCTCCTCGACCTCCAGCGTCAAACCATCATCTCTAGTTGCCATGTCAGGTTTGATGAATCCAAAACCATCTCTGATGCGGAGTCCACTCCTTGGAAAAACCCCATCAAGGAGCAGTGGGAGGGACTCGCCCCGAAGCACCTACCTCAGCTGAAATGCCAGGACGACACAGAGGAAAATGGCTCCAACCCTCCTGAAGCTCCAGACATTCTGGAAGCAGTGGGAGATAATCCCATAGATGTTCTTGTCAACCAACTGGACCAACTCCATCTTGATGCTCCTGTCCCTGCTCCCATTCCTGCTGCTGCTGCTACTCCTATTTCCATGCCTGCTCCTGCTCCTGCCCTGGCACTGAATCTGATTCCATGACCACCATCTCCAGCATGGGTTATTGCCAGAGTTCACAGAAGCTCTCGAGTTCGCCAGCCCGCAAATTGCAACAGGGACTATCAATGCACACTAGATGAGGAAACAGAGCAAAAGACTAAATGTTCAGGCACTCCAAATCCCGAACCTTCGGAGGAGGAAACCGGACCTTTGGAGCAATCCAAAGCATTCTGCAGCATGGAGGAAAACCTGGAGGACTATATCTTTGCAGGAGCAGCCAGTTCCACTTCTGAAGGCACACTGCCAACATCCATCAAGAAAGCCTACACACTTCCGGATGCGGACCTATGGAAATCTGCTGTGGAAGACGAACTCCTCAACCTCAACTCAAACCATGTCTATGAGACTGTCCCAATTCCGGAAGGCATAACTCTGATCACCTCCAAACCTATGTTCCGAATCAAACACGATGAAAATGGCAAGGTCGATCACTACAAAGTCCAGATTGTCGCCTGAGGCTTCACACAAAAGGAAGGTGTTGACTACCAGGAGGTGTTTGCTCCAGTAGCTAACCTTGACTCCATCCAGACCATTGTCTCACTCACTGCAAAGCTCAATTTAGAATTGGACCAAATGGATGTCTCCATGACCTACCTAAATGGAGAGCTTGAGAAGGAGTTGTACCTCCTACCTCCACCCGGAGTTCCTATCCAACCTGGATATTGCTGGCGACTCTGACACTCCTTATATGGACTTAAGCAGGCCGGATGAACCTGGAACAAGACCTTGGACAAGAAGCTCGGAGAGCTGGGCTTCACACACCTAGATGCAGAAACATGTCTTTATGTCCTCCGGAAGGACAGACAAGCCCGTTCCTAGTCATATATGTTGATGACCTACTCCTTGCTGCCAGCTCCAGGTCCTATATGAACTCCATCAAGGCAATGCTATCCTCCGCCTTCAAAATGAAGGACTTGGGAGAAGCCAAACATATCTTAGGCATTGAAATCTGAAGGGATCAGAAACTCCGGACCATCACCTTGTCCCAATCCCAGTATGCCAAGACTGTCCTGGAGTGCACCGGAATGCAAAACACAACCCCAGTCTGGACTCCAATGGTACATGGAACTGCACTCTCTGCAACTGACCTGGAGGACAACTCTGTGCTCCCGGAGATACTCATTAGTAACCAACAGGTGTCCTACCTCACAGTCATCGTGTCCTTAATGTACCTTATGCTGGGAACACACCCAGACCTAGCATTTTCAGTCAGAACATTGAGCCGTTTCAGCGCAGCTCCCAAAGCATGCCATTGGGAAGCAGCCAAGCATGTACTCCAGTATGTCCACGCTACTCCAGACATGAAGCTCCAATATGATGGAAATGACATCTCCATGGACATGGACTTTCATGGATACTCTGATGCTGGTTGGTCTCAAGATCCCGACAACTCCTGCTCCACCTCTGGTTACTTATTCCTAAGTAACCACAGAGCAATCTCCTGGTCGAGCAAGTGGCAAAGTATGATTGCCCTGTCCACCATGGAGTCGGAGTACATTGGACTTAGCATGGCCAGACAGCACCTCGCATGGCTTCAGAGTTTTTTCGAGGAGATAGGACATCCACAATGGAAGCCCACAGTACTCAATTCTGACAATCAAGCCGCAATCATTCTATGCTGTGACCCTCAGTTCCGAGCTCGGACCAAGCACATCCAGTGCAAATTTCACTTTGTCCAAGATGACTTGGTGGGCAAAGGAGAAGCTGTTATCTGCTACATCCCTACTGCAGACATGACAGCAGACATCCTTACGAAGGCACTTGCAAGGGAACCCCATTGGAAGTTCATTCAAGCTATGGGACTGCGATTGCGCTCAAGTGGGAGTGTCAAATCTGGAAGTAAGTCTGAAGTATCCAATCTACTCCGAGCACTCCTGTCCAAGTCTGGAGACCTTGATCAGTGAGTTTGTCCGGAGTTAGCATCGGAATTACAGGACTCAGTTCCGGAGTTCCGGAGTTTCGCTCAGATTCTTGCTTTTTTGCTTATCCCCTTTTTATATATCCTTTCGGGAATCACTTAGGTTGATACAAGTGCATCTCCACCCATGAGTATAAAGTTCCTTTCACTTTTTCAAACTCCTCAGTTGTCTTGCACCTCCTTGGGCAGCAGCTGAGGTGAGTTCTATCCTACTTACTTTAGTACTTTTCTCTAATTCATATAGTGGGCATCTCTGCCCTTTACTTAGTTTGACAAACCCATCAATGGGATGATGGTGGGTCGACTCCAGGCAACATGCACAACTTCCTTATTTGGACACTGCTCGAGTGCAGCATCACACTCATGCCAACTCACTAGTACTTACTACATGATATACTACAGGTACTATGAATTATAATATAGTGACTATTTAGTACTGACTGACTGCTAGCTGTGAGCAGTGGGCAATGTTGAATGGTACAGTAGTATACCATAACTAGTAGATAGTTCACACGTTGCTAGACACTACATAGTAGAACTCAGCTCTCTGAGTTTGAAGATCACTCTTGATTCACAACGAGCACCATCTCAGTTAACAATCAATAACCGCAGGTAAGTACCAAGTGATCTGCGTAAATGCCTGTTTCCTACAGGTTATGAGCCCCGAGTGGCATGTTGTGCGAGCTTGCTCGCCACCACCACTTGGATACCTGCACCCGCCATCTCATGCGTTTCATGCTGACTCTGAGCGACAAGTCGCTTTTCTGTGTGAATCCTTTGCCGAAACATATGCAACTCCACAAGATCTATGGGAAGACTCTGTCACCTGGATCCATGGGCTCTAGGCGTCGTAAGCGCGACCTATTCGCCACCTTTTCTTGTTTTTCAAACTTGATTGGTACTGACGTCCTATCCCAGTTTCCAACAGCATCATGTCCTCTTCAAAAGACAACCTTTCCTCCTCCGTCCCTACGCTCACCAGCCCCAACTACCTCTCCTGGGCTCCCAAGATGAAGGCCTTCCTTCGCTCCCAGGGTCTCTGGTATGTCATGTCCAACACCTGTCCTATCCCAGTGGAGGACAAGTCCAATGCAACCGCCATCGAGACATGGGACTGTGAGGATGACAGAGCCATGGGGCACCTTATCCTCAAGCTCGACTCCCATCTCCAAAACAAATACCAGTCTGCAATCATCGCAGTGCAGATCTGGACCAGGCTCGAGACTCAGTTCTCTCGGCCCTCCATTGCCTCCATTTACACGGAGTTTAAAGCGATGATGGACACCACCATCCCCGAGAACAACCATCCTGCCAATGCTTTCCTTAAACTCTCTGCCCACTTCGCTTGCCTCAAGGAATACCATTATGAGGTGTCGGCCCCCATCCAGGCGATGATCATCCTCGCCAAGCTCCCTCGCTATATGGACGTAATCGCCCAGGTCCTCAACTTAGGACCAGTTGACGATCTCAGTGACCCCATCAAAGAGGTGAAGCCCCCCACCTTTGCCCAGATCGAGCACATGGCCACCATGTCGTGGCATCAACACATTGCGTAGCACAAGCCCCAAGGCGAACACGCCAACAAGATCAGCGCTGTCAAGCGCAAGGGCCAGGACTCCCAGTTCTCACAGCAGCAGCAACAACAAGGTGGTGCGGACAGGAAGAAGAAGAAGAAGCATCAGGGCCCTCACTCCGAAGCCGGTAAGAAGAAGCAGGAGGATCGCCGCAAGGCAAATGCTAACTCTACCGAGGCACCCACCGCCTCCTTCGTGTTCTCAGTGCCGGTCATCGAACCGGCATCCACTGTGTTTACCACACCTCTCGTCGACCCTCATCGACTTGCTCATACCCCCAGTGTGGCCCACTATGGCCCACCCACTTTCCAACAGACCCTTAATACAGTCTCTCTCACTCACTGTCTCGAGGTCCCAGCGACCATCAAGACTGTCCACTGCCTTGACCCAGTTGCAAACCATGGTCCCTCCTTTGGTGCCTCTAAGGCATCGGCCTCCACCTCCCTCTTCGGCCACCACCACTCCACCTCACTCTCCCACCGTCTCGGTGTGGAGAATTTCAGTCCCTCTGGGTTCTCCCAGATACACCAGGATGCCTACATCAAGGACGTCTCCAACAAATTGTTGGATCCTCTCGATGATGAAATTAAGGCGGGTACAGCCTACCAGGTCGACAACGAAGACTGCATCTCTCTTGGCTTGGAGCAAGGGGGGGATTGCTATATGGACTACGAGCAGTACTTCAACCTTGACACGACGGTCTCAGACCACCAGTACGTGTCTCCGTCCTCCTCGCACCTCACAGACACTGATGAGTGATCTTATTCACCACAGTATATAGAGTACATTCTCTTGTCTGTAGTAGGTAGTGACAATATGGACAATATACTACCGCTGCCCGATTATGCAGAGTGCGATTCGTGTGATAAACACAACGCCACCAGTAAGGGTAAAGCGCGGATAATAGATCTTGAAGACCAAATGTGGCTTCTCGATTCAGGAGCTTCCTCCCACTTCACCAATAACATCGACGATTTTGTCGAGTACCAAGTCTTTACGGAGCAACAGTACACACAGACAGCTAGCGGTCGTGCTCCTATCAAAGGGCATGGCACCGTCCTGATTCAATTCAAAGGCAATGTTGTGCAATTATCGCCAACTATCTACATGCCTGACTGTTCCTTGAAGCTTATATCGCTCGGGACCTTACTTAAAGATGACTGTCTATACTCTATCAGCTCACAGAAGCAGATACACATACACAATAAGTGTAACAATCAGTGTTTGATTTCCTTGCATTCACATGGCAAAAGTACTATGTACTGGGTCAGAGCACCTGCCATTAAAACATCGGCTAGCGTGAATCTTGATATGATCGCCGTCGATTATGAATTACTTTATTGCCGCCTAGGCCATCCTTCACAGGACATCCTGCGTGCTGGGTGAAAGCATATTAAAGATTTTCCAGACGTGAATATTCCATCCACTGAACTAGTTTGTCCCGGCTGCCAGCTCAGCAAACAAGGAAATCGCTCCTTCTCTTCTAATGAAGTGTGCGTGAGTAAACCCTTTGAACTTGTGCACTCGGATCTTAAATCATTCGAGGTGGAATCTTACCACAGGCACAAGTACGTCATTATTTTCTATGACGATTATACATCCATGGGCTGGGTTCAACGCCTGCGCACTAAGGATCAGGCCCTATCGGCCACAAAGGAGTTTATAAAATATGTCCAGACTCAATAAAACACACCTATAAAAGGGTGGATGTCTGATGGAGGGGGAGAATATAAATCAAAAGCCTTCGGGCAGTTGATGTGCGACAACGGAATTCATGTCTATGATTCTGCGCCTCATACTCCACAGCAAAACAGATGTGCTGAGCGATTTATTTGCACCATCATGGACAAGGCTCAGGTGATGCATCTTCACGTTTGCCTACCTCCTTCTTACTGGGAATTTGCAGTAATGCATGCAGCTCATGTTTATAACCACACCCCTAAGAAAGGACTCAACTGGAGGACTCCCTATGAGCTTTTATTTAAAGTTCCTCCAACTGTTTCCCATCTCCATGTCTTTGGATGCAGCGCGTATGTTCATTTACCAGTGGACACTCGTGGAGGCAAGCTGCAGCCTAAGTCTCAACTAATGATATACCTAGGGGTTGTTCCTGGAAATGAGCACAATTATCTATTCATGCGCCTGGACAACTCCCTCCACACCTATGCACATGCAGTGTTTGATGAGAACCTGTTCCCTTGCTATGCTGGGGCTCGGCCTCACAAGCCTATGAACAAAGTTCCTCACCACCTCCACCAGCATGACCCACCAGTGGCCCCTCCATCTGATGATGTTGAGGATGATTTACCACCACCACCATCACCTCGTGGTCAACAACCACAGATTGCACCACCTCCTGTGCGAGATCCCTTGCTTGACGCTCTTTCAGAGTGCACAAGGACCCCCTTCCCACCTCCACCTGTTACCCCTCCTCGAAGGATTCCACAGTTGGATGCGCCACCTGCCATACTCCCTAAGCGACCTGTGCATGAACGCCGCCCCCTGCTGAGGCCTGGGAATGTATATGGAGAGTGCAAAAATCCCACTAAACAGATTAAGGAGATTGAATGAATCACTCATTGGAGAGAACTCACAGACCAATCACAGCCTCCTGCGCTGGCGACACCACCAGTTCCCGGTGCAATGCCTCCATCCCCCTCTCCTTCAGAAGACAATGTTGAACGCATAGTCCGTGAAGGGGGAGAAGCGCTGGTTTCTTACCTGTGCACAAAGGCTGTCCCTTTGGACAATAAGGGCCCTGAGCCCAATTATTGCGAATGGTCCTACCGAGACATTAAACACTTACCCGAATCAGAGCAAAAGCAATGGTTCGAGGCCTGCAACAAGGAGCTCACAATGTTGAAAGAGCGTTAAGTGTACGAAGTAGTTGACCGCCCGACAAACTGCAAGGTTATCAAAAATCGTTGGGTTTTCAATGTCAAATCAGATGGTCGGAAGAAAGCCCAGTTAGTTGCGAAGGGATTCTCGCAAACCGAAGGACTAGACTTCGACCAAATATTCAGCCCAGTGGTGCGCTTTGAGACAGTGCAATGCATGCTCGCCTTTGCCGCCCTTGAAAACTGGCACATATCTGGTCTCGATGTGAGATCTGCCTATCTATATGGCAAATTAGATGAGGAAATTTACATGGAATTCCCTGAAGGATTCGCCCCTCCTCATCTCAAGGGGAAAGTTCTTAAATTACTCCGCGCCCTATACAGGCTTAAACAAGCAGGATTAGCTTGGTGGAAGGCTCTAAACGAGTCAATGAAAGAACTTGGCTTTGAGCGTCTCAAAACTGACGCCGGCCTCTTTATATACAAGAAAGGCAAACAATTCGTCCTCGCAATTATATACATCAACGATGCCTTGTTCTGCAGTCCCTCAAAGGCCCTAGTTGAGAAACTAAAGGCCGCCTTTATGAAAAGGTGGGAATGCCATGATCTCGGAGATGCTCACGAATTCCTCCGGATGAACATCCATCGAGATGGTCGCCGATTATTAATTGATCAGCGCGAATACCTCGAAAAAGTACTTGAAAGGTGCGGCATGATAAATGCAAGGCCCGCTCGTACACCCTTACCTCAAGGTTATCAACCTGAGAAGAATGCAGCCCCTGTCAACCCGGAACTTCGGACGCAATTCCAGACAGTGATCAGCTCATTAATGTATCTTATGCTTGGTACTCGCCCTGACATTGCTTACGCTGTCACACAAATGGCGTGAATGACTGCCAATCCATCTCAAGAGCACTTAGATAAAGCTCTTTATATTTGTCGTTACCTCATCGGTACTTGTGAATACTTGCTTGTTTTCGACGGATCATCAGGAACTGGCTTAACCGCCTGCACAGACTCAGATTGGGGTGCAGATCCTGATACTTGCCACTCCCAAACGGGATTTTATATTAAATTGGCGAATGCAGTATTTCTCTGGAATTCACACCTCCAGAAAACCACAGCTCTCTCTTCCACAGAAGCTGAATATATGGCTTTGAGTGATTGTTCTCGCCAAGTCTTATGGATCAAACAAATGTTTGGTGAATTAGGTTTCGATTTACAACCAATTCCTATTTGTGGTGACAATCAAGGTTCCATTTTTATGGCTAACAATCCTGTTACTGAGCGTCGCACAAAACATATTCCCATTCATTTTCATTTTGTACGTGATGCCGTTACCAATCGGCACATAGAGATCTTCTATATCGAAGGGACTGACAATCCTGCCAATATGTTCACCAAGAACCTCGGATATGTCAAATTCGAGCAGTGTAGGTCTCAAATCAGTCTTGTGTTCAAACACGCCACTAGCTGGAACT
>JBBPQU010000942.1:0-12765 GCA_038092655.1 Boletus sensibilis
CTTGCTGTAAAGCGGCAGCATTGGCGGCCGAGAAAAACGCGAATCGAATCCCTTGCCCATCAAAGTAATCTGCCCATATTCGTCTATCGCCCCGCAATCAATATGAGCACGCACGCAGGGTATCGGGAGTTGGCCTTGGCCTACCTTTGCGTAGCAGTCAATAGATCAGCTTTATTTATCAACAACAAACTCTTCCTCAACCCTTTCCCAGTCCCAGCCTCGCCTTCTGCTCCCTCTACGTCTTGCACGTAAGACTCGAGATCCTCGCATTGGAATCTTAGAGGATTGCGTGCGTCGACAATCTGCACCACAAGATGGGAACGCTCGAGCACCCGCCAGAGCTGACGCCAGACTTCGATATTGCGCTCAAAAGGTGTAAGGAGAAACTTTTCTTCTTCTTGTAACCTGTCAAAACGCGACAGATAATCGATAAGCACCGCGTTTTTTTTCTAACTGGACGAGAAATCGTAGGGAATGCACATACTGCGCTAATCCTCTCCTCCACTCCAAGAACGCGTCCTTTTCCTGTCGATCTAGTTGGGCGGTCGTTATGGTTTTCGTCCAAGGTGGTCTTCTCGGGACTCTGAGACGTTGCTTATTGGCCTGGTGTTTTCTAAGAGTGGATTGCTCCTCCGCCTCTGTAAGAAGGTAGGGATTTTGAGTGGAAGCCGATTGTATGATCTTGATGTTGCGACGCTCTGTGACGTAACTCGGATGAGCTGTCAGGAAGGAGGAGATAAGAGATCGATCTCCCCGTACCGGCTGTAAATTCGGTGCCAGCCAACTGAGCGGTGTTTAGGAACTCATCGAGATCCCGTTCTTGGGTGACGGATTTCAGACGAGATGTCGAGTCTAAATCCGTGGTATACTATGATTCGATAGTGAGGTGAATGGAAATCAGCTGCCAGGACAGTCTGAGGGGCATACAAGGCCTGATTCATGCCTCTCACGGGCATCTTTCACTTTGCGGTTGATGATCGCTCGACCAAGACCAGACGGATTCTGATTTTTCTGTCTCGGAGGCTACAGCCAAGTATTTGGTAGGTTGATAGTCAGTGAACAGACGATTTATTCTCTCACCATTAGAAAGGCCGAGCAAGACTGAGCGGTGAGTACTTGAGTAGTATGAGTGATCAAGCATGCCAACTAGATGCTGATTAAGAGTCTGATGACCGTTCTGGGAAATACCCCTGAGCAACGGGAGATAGCGCTGAATCCGAAATTCCTGACCCGCAGAACATTGTCACGCCATTTTCATCAAATGTTGCTATCGTTGGCCTGGTAATGCAAAATGACCTAGACATGCAAAAAACTGTGAAAACACATCAATACCAGGGCTGATTACCTTCAGAAAAAATAGGATGGTGGGCAGGTGATATAGTATCAAGGGTGGGGATTGACAGGCCATCAGAATCACTTTCGCTCGACAGCATCTCCATTGAGAAAAATAGCCAAAACAATTAGCGAGGTAATACAGACCTCTATCTAGGAATTGATCTAATTTTTACATTGTTTTGTGGCTGCACTAAGACACGGGACAGATATGCAAATTTGTTTGCATAACTGGGCCAACGATAGTAGTGTCAGGTAGACCTAGTTTGGGCGTGTACTCGCGTTGTATTGCGCAGCTTTCTCCGAAACGCAGCAAGACTTTAGTAAGCCAACCTTTATGAGACTCTCGTATGACAACGTCACATGTATCCACCTGCCCCCAAACTACGTTGCGCATAGTAAGCGCTGTAAACGTTATCCCTCATGGAAGCGAAGAAGCCGCTGGTTCACAACATCCCGTCGGAGACGAAGCGAGACAATTTTCCCTCTCCCACTCAGCCCGCTGCAGATGCTCACGGAAGACCGCCCTCCGTGCAATAACTCTGCAACTTCAAGGAACCTGGTTGTCTGTATCGACGGGACGTCAAACAAGTTTGGTCGAAGGGTGATCGGTGATTTCCATCTGCGCTACCCCTCAAAAGCTAACGAGTCTGCATGCAGAATACAAATGTCGTGAAGCTATACAGGCAGATCCAATTGGATGCGGAAGAAGGTTCTGGGCCCCAGCAACACGCATATTACTCCAGCGGGATAGGCACACATGCCAAGAATTTACCCTTGATTCATCGGGTGGAGAAAGTAATCTCTGATTCATTGGACATGGCTCTTGCCTGGTTGGTTTTCCGTATGTGTCTGTTCTGAGAACTCGTTGAATTGGTCGTACAGGAATGTGGAAGAAAATGTCAAGGACGCCTATGGCTGGTTAGCAAGAATGTATCGGCAGGGGGACAGAATATATTTATTTGGTGACTTCAGGTCTATTATCCCACTGGCCCTGGCAAATGTTAACAAACGATGGCAGGTTTCTCTCGAGGGGCATATCAAGTGCAGGTACTTGCTAGCTTAGTTCACGAGGTGAGAATCCATACATTTTCAAGACAATGTCGATGGATGGGTTAACAATTGTGACAGGTCGGTCTCATAAAAACTCCATCGGAGAAACAAATCGAGATGTAAGTAACTTTGTCGGCATTCTGAGTGTAATGGTCCATGAGATTTTCGGACAGGGCCTTTGGCCATTACCGGTCTATCCGCCCTCACAAACCAGAGACGAGAGAGATGGCAACAGAATTCAAGAGGACATACTGCTGGCGTGGTGTGAGGATCCATTTTATTGGGGTCTGGTATGATAAATCACTGGATCCTTCCCCAGCAGAACCACAACCTGACGTTTATCAGGGACACGGTGTCTTCTGTGGGTCTTATCAAAGGAGATGTCTTTGTTTCCACTTCTGCATCAGTAACAAATGCCTCTCATTTCCGGCATGCGCTCGCCCTCGACGAATGTCGAGTCAAGTTTATACCAGAGTACTTCCAAGGAATGAATGCTCATCATAATAGCGCGCTGCGGCCCAATGTAAATAGTGACATCAAAGAAGTCTGGTTTCCGGGATGCCATGCTGACGTGTATGTGATATATTGGTCTATAGCAACCCACGAACCTGATTCCTTCTGACATCCAGGGGTGGGGTCAGTCGACTTGGGCAACCTCATCATGCTGGAAATGTATCGCTCTCATGGATGCAAGACGAAGCTTCTGAAAAAGGTCTCAAATTGAAACCAGTAGGTTTTACCTGGGTTCTGGAAGACGTCCGTTCCGGCAAAAGCAACTCACTGAAATTTGGGTGGATACTGCTTGAGATCATGTTCCCCTTCCGTCACCAAGTATCATTCAGTGGTGCTGGTAAAAATAAGCTAAAGTAACACCACCCTGGTAAATTCGGTTTCACGGTTGATTAATGGTTGTCCGCAGGTGGCACTGGTTCCGACCCCGACGCATCATTCCCGGCCACGGTATCCATCATTCTGTTTGGTGTGGGGATATGTATAGACCTTGTGCGACTTTGGGGAATGGCATGCAGATCCCAGCCATACTAGAGGGATCTTCTGATCGAGCAATACACAATCGATCAATGGAGACTGGGCCCTTATATGGGACAATGTCGACAGAGTTAATGATGTTGTTGGTTTGGATTCAACGTTATGCTCCTCACGAACTGGGAGTTCTACTTAAGTCCAGTGAGTTTCATTGTCATTAAGCTTTTTCATCTCATCTCATGTGATTTTGTTTAAGGACGAGACAATCCTAGTAACCAGGATAGAGCTGACTGGTTGAGACACATTGAAGATCAGTCTGATTTTGACAAGTTTGTTGCTATCACGACCTATATTTTAGCTTGTGAGCCAGCAGTTGGAAGTCTCCTTGGGTTCTTTCTGATAGCATGTCTCCTGCAGTCAACCTCGTTGTTGAAGACGGGACAGAGGTCGAGAGGCTAGTGAATGCTGCCAAACAGTGTATCCAGCACATTTTGTCTGCCTCTGAGCATCCTGATCTCGTTAGAACACTCTCTCTTCTACCACACCTGACAGAGAACCAAACCCTCCGACGAGAGATTGTTGTCCCTTGTGGGGTGTTCTCGGCTCTTATTTGTGTGTTAGAGGGGTCTACAAAGAGTCCAAGTGGCAATCTGTTGTCATTGGTGGTGGACAATATCTGCCACCTTCTGCAAACAACGGAAGGTGTGTGCAGTGTGTTCCGTCTCATGCACGTGCTCATCTTTGGTTCAGATGGACTACAAAACACAGTGACTACTCAGCTGACGACTAAATCCAAGGTTGATGGGACTGATGGGTTAGCTACACTTTCAGGGTTGTTGGAAACAAATGGTAAGTCTGTGTTATTAGTCATGGACTATTGATGTGCATTGTGTAGAACCCAGCCTGGTAGTGGCTGCCCTTCGAATGATTGTTCTCCTCCCTAAAGATAGAATTGGTGTGGTTTTTTCAATTTATCAAAACCTGTTGTGTTAATATTAGAGTCTCCAACAACAGACCATGTGCGCCTGAGGTTGCATCCCAAGGTTCGGAAGCTGGCAAAACAAGGAAAAGGTTTTGTCGGTCTGATGGCCGTAGCAGCCTTCGATGCATTGCGTGAGCGGAGTGAGTAATGTTTGCATGGTGTTGTACCACTTCCCTTACAGACAGTGCAGATGAACATTCACATGGCCTCAAATTTTCCAACATCTTGGCATACCTTGGTAGCTGTCTGAGGTTAGATGTAGAAGGGGGCGACACGACGGATTCTCCTCTTGCTGATAGTGATCATCGCCCCCCCTTGGCCATTGGTGGTATGTGGCGTGTAACACAATGTTCCTTTGTGCAATTCCCTTGACCAGTTCTTCCCAGATGCTCAGCACCTCGATGAACCAATCATTACCAAAATACTTTCGGCTACTAGGTCGTACAATACTGGTAAACGCATGGCTGCAACTCTCACATTCTTAAAACTATGTAGATGTGGGTCTTGTGTAGTTTTATCCGAGGAGCTCACGGAAGCCCAATGTTTGTGCATCAGATCCAGGAATACGAGCGCAATTATTGGAACAAAGAGCCTTGGATAACTTTATCCGACAGCTACGGCGAAAGGATACCTCGCTGTTGGCAGCATATACGCTGAAGACATGTCTGGAATATGGTGAGCAAGCTTGTCCTCTTCAAGGAGGTTTGGTTTGGTTGACGGATAAATTAGGGATGTGGGGGTCTGAAACTCTCAGAGTCGATAACACTCTGGATAGCATTGCTCACTCTATCGTCACAATGCTCGAGGAAGGCTGGTTTGATGATGCAGTAGGTCTAGTCGAAGGCTTTGAGATCTTCAGTCAGCTTATGAAGCATGGTATTCACATCTGGATTCTGTCTAATTCAACCCATGTACTGATATGTTGAATTCAGACACATTGAAGCAAGTCGTTGAGGAGAGATTTTACGAACCATTGAAAGAGCAGCTTGAAGCTCATGAGAATGATGAAATCCGGACGGGCTTGCGATGTATCGATATCCTTGGTACATTTGATCGACTTCTTTGTGTGTTATTACTGAGACATGTGCAGAAGCGAAAGAGGTGGTCTCAACACCGCCTACACAACCCAATAACTCGAATTCAACAACGCCTGCGGTGCCCCACGACTCGGATTCGACAAGCCTCGTGATGCGTCTCGTGGAAGATTGCTTGAAGTGCTTGAAGCATGAATCTTGGGAGAATCAGGAAAAGTGTGTCAACATTCTGTCTGCGCTGTCTCAGACCGGTAGGTAGCGTCTGCGTTGTCTAGTCCATAGTGTTGACGATGTTGCTAGCGGCTGGTGAGGAGGCTATCCGCTCACGTATCGACGAGATAGTGGGAGTGCTTCTCCCAGAATATTACTGGAAAGAGAAAGACGAGCCAGTCATGATGTCTGGAAACTCTGAGAGCCTTTCCGTGTCAAGGGACAACTCCGCGCTGAACTCTCGTCCTGTACCGCCTTCCCAAATGCTAGGTCCTTCTTATGCATTGTATTCGCTGTCCAGAAATGGCAAGTCCTGAGACTCACTGCCGTACGATATCTAACTCTTCATTTTTAGAGTCACTACGCAATCGAATTCGAAAGTCCAAGCGATACACTGCGCTGAAGGGTCGATATCTCTCGGAGTCACTTGTCAGTGGCCCGGATACACCGCGTTGGAGAGTCAGAACTCCGAATAAAAGTAAGTACTGTCTATGATGCTGAAGACAATTTTTCCATCCTACATGTTAATGATACATCAGGTGACGTCTTGAGCATGATAGCAAGGATGATCAAAGCCGTAGATGAAGGATTCTCATATGACGGCATTGGCTCGATCCCAGAAACTGTTCCGGTGTCGATCCAACACATGTCAGGCCTGGGCATTTTGCTTCGTAATAGTGTGGTTCGCGCTTTGCACCTCTTGCCTGGTCTTGCTATTGGGTTCGTCCAGGGGACAACGACCGCCATTTCGCGGGGCGCAGATAGGTGGGCCATTGTTGGTTGACTTTACGGAACCAAGGAGGATCTGACTGGATACCAGGTATCGGCGGGGGACAACAACGAATGCTAACCCAGGCTCACATTTGCAGACTCGTGAGCCTGCCGTGGTCGTGCATCAAAGGGAAGACCCTCTTGTGTCCCCCACACAACATCCAGGCCCACCCGCCCCAAACACTCCGATGCCGAACCTCCCACCAACCCCAATCGTGACCCCTCCAATGCCCAATCAGCCACCCATCCCGCAGCCAGCACACCCAGAGAACGAGCAGGAATATGTTGACGTATCAAGCAATGGTACCCAAGAGACAGTTCCTCCAGATCAAGTGATCCGATTCATCAATCAATCTCCCTCATTGATGGGCAATGGATCACAAGACGCTCGCTCTCTGATTCCGAGCAACGACGATGAAGCGATCACGGAAGTCCCTCGGCAAGAAAAACCAGTTATTCCAGTGTCTATATTCCCTGCCGAACATCATGACTTACACCCTCAGACACCCACCCAAGAACCGAGCTGTCACGAAGGAAGACCGGTGACTGCAGCACAAACATCAGATCCACACTTTATTCCTCCAGAATACCAAGAACCAGCAGAGGTACAGCAAATCCGTCCCCCAACATCCGGTCGCACGCCTCTAGGATTAATCATCATCAAAGGTATCTTTGATTTGCATTAGTATTGTAGTGGCGAAATGACCCCCGTGATCTTCTCCTACTCAGACTTCACTGCATGTGACCTGCCGACGAAGAAATATCTGAAGCTGATCTCCCCACGAGCACGGCTTAGAGTTCTGGTAGGGGATCGGACGTTTCTTTCACCAACAGTAAAAATTGGCAACCTATCCGTGGGTGAACCGGAATCGCGAACACATTGGAAATGGGATTTTTCGCAGTGAGGTTTCCATATTATAACTCGTGACACGCCTCAGTTATTGATTGATATGAACTTAAAAGCCCGAGACCCCTCAGCGATGAACGATTTGAAATCATGATTGAGAGACGGTTTCTGATGAAGTACACGTGCATTCGGCACATAACGCCAACAAGTAATTGGAGGCGTCAGTGACAGCGACAGTGGTCCCTGTGAGCAACATACTGATAACTCTATTTTATCTGACACCCATCCATCTTGTTCCATAGAACCCCCACTGCCACATTATGATGGGCCATCGACCAGGGGATATTGTTAGTTTATTCCAAAATAGTCTATGTATCGAGCCATGCATCTGAGCAGGCTCAAGGCTTCCCGCCACTAGGACTGCTGGAGAAGTCGAGGCGGGCATACACTATATTATGAGGTCGAGGTGTTTTCTACAAGACTTCCAAATTAACTGTTCCAAGTGCCGGTGGATGACTGTACCCGACCTCATACGCAACATCCATGCGGGTAACTTAAAAATTCTAGCATCGCCTGCTTCTTACTGATGTGGTCCGCTGTGAGCCGAACAGAGTAAGTCTAACGAGTGAATGGGCCCTGTGACATGGACCCCCGTCACGGTCGAGAGCTGAGATGCATTGTTCACTTGTGGCGCCTAATAAAAAAGTGAGCCACCACGACGTGATCGAACGTCACGAGAATGACACACAGGGCCTGTTTTCTTCGGATCTGCATGACCTTGTCCGCTACTGGAGGCGTCCTTATTCGGATGGCTGGGATCAGCAGCCTTGGCAGGCGTTTTAAGCCGTGACGCAGGTTTATCCATCCATGCAGATAACTTGAAAAGTCTAGCGTCGCTTGCTTCATGCTGACGTGAGCCGCTGTAAGCCGAACAGAGTAGCTTAAGCGGGAGGAGTGGGCGCGTACCGTTAAACGGACACTGTCGAGTGAGGGCTGGGTTGGACTTTTCACTTGTTGTGCCTGATAAAGAGTGAGCTACTGTATCAGTGACTGCGTGATCAATCGCCACGAGAAAGACACACAGGGCCGGCTTTCTTTGGATCTGCATGCCCTTGTCCGCTTCTGGAGAGGCCCTTGTTCGGATGGCCGGGGTCAGCAGCCGTGGCAGGCTTTGACGTAGGATACGCAACAGCGTTGACAAACAAACTAAACAAACAACGAACCTGCATGGATTTTGCGACCGCCCTCTGAAATGGTTCGTCAGACACACCGCGCACAGTTTGTCTACAAAGAGAACACTCACCGGCTTACGTTGACCTGCAGCCATCCACGAAGATCCCTCGTTTGCAATATTCCCTCTCGCTCGTTCACCAGAACGATTTTGGCCCCCGACCGTTGGCTGAGATGGTTTGTCAGACACACCACGCAGTGTGTCTACAAAAAGAGAACACTCAGCCGCACAGGTTTTTGAAGTTGACCCATCCTCGAAGGTCCCTTGTTTGAAGTATTCGTTCTTGGCTGTGGCTGGGAATCAGATCGAAAATTGGCACGTCAAGGAGACTTTATGTATACTTCTGCCAAGATCAATCTGATTCTGTGTCATTCATCATCTATTTGATACTATTTGGCCACTATCCACCCGGCCTTGCAATACTATCATAGTCCCCATGATGTACATAACCTAGGACACCAAGTTGTTGCATGGAGGCAAATGAGCTAGGCAACAAAAGAGTCAACCCAGAAGTTAGGCTCAGAGATACTACTCGGTGGATCGATCGAGAATGTCATGAGGACTCGCAGTGTCCTGCATGGCATGACTCTCGCCGGGAGGGGAGTTGGACATTCTGAATTCTCGAGTCAATGATATTGTGAACCTGCGGAGAATACTCAACCCCGGGAGACGGAAAGACACCTCGCCGTCCCTTTCCTGCCCCTGTTCTTTATATTCCACCTGGTTTGGATCTGATTGAAACCACCAGAAGTCGCACCGGTCTCGAGTAGTCCAGATGCACCATGCCACCAAGAGGGCTACTATGAGGATGAAAACTCCTGCACTAGCCCGTAAAGCCGTATCGCCTGGATAAAACCACTGAACGGCGAAAGCTGCAAAGAACAGAACCATGCTGGAAAAGCATAGTCAGTGAAACTGATCACCCACAACATTCAGGACACTCACCCCCACATGAGGAAAGTATGCGGTAGGCTGTAAACAATAGCGAGAGTCTCAAGACCGTGCCTTTCATTCTGTAATGCATGCAAGAATTTGGCCTGTTCAAGTCAGACAGAGATATCACATGTTAGGGAGATATGAGGTACTGACAGCTTCAAATGGGGTATTCCTCGCCTGGGTGCGGGTATGCCCCATGAAGACCAAACCGAGGATGATGCTCGCCATGCTTACTACTAGTGACATATAACTGAGGAATTGCTGAGGTGAAGTCCCTGCTCCAGACTGTTTTGGAAGAAAGGCGGCGTTGGCGTTCAGGAGCACAGTCGCCTTGAAGTTGCCCAGTTATTTTGCCCAGGAATCGTGGATTTGGACCGCTTACCAGCACAGTGGTCTCTTGGAGTTGTGAGTGCAGCTTGTTGACGAACATGCTCCACTCCCCTGCACTCGCGATGCCGTCGACAAAGATTCTGTGTAACAGCCGCACGTTGTTCACCGGTGCCATGAATAACAGGGGTGCAATGGTCGTCATGAGTAACGAAGGGTGGTATCTCCATCCATGGATCGATTGGTCAAAATTGAGCCGCGCACATTCTTCCCCGTGAAAGTTAAGGAAGTAGTTGTAATCTGCAAGTGTGAAAAGGACACTTCGGGGAACATGATGGAGACGTACAGAATATGTGCATGATTCGACCTAAAAAGCATTTAGTAAGCTTTCGGTGTACCAGTGAATGATGTTCAATTCACCTATAATTATCGCGCAGTGTTCACGCTTTTCTGTTTTTTCGGCTGAGTAAACGAGAGGTGAGTAGGCGTATGTTACTGAAAGTATAACATACGATCAATTCGGTCAATGAGGGATAAGTGATTTTTTAGCTCCTCGGGAGTTAGAGGGCATGATGATCTATTCGACGTTAAGTGATCTGTAGTTCTGATATTTAATGCACATACAACAGCGGGGGCGAAGCACTCACCACATGTAGCATGAAGAACCATGTCCACTACCTCATCTTTCAACTCTTGAGTAACCTTACAGAAGTTTGGGTAGAGATCCCAGTGCCTCCTGAAGTTGCATTAGATCATCAATGCATCATATCCGACTAACTGGATGACAGTGTGTCAGGCTCACGAATACCTTACAACACACGACTCACGTATGCGACATACCAGTAATGTGCTTGGATAGCCAGCCCTAAGGATTCAAATCGTCTGATGAGCCCACTAGGACCAACAGCCTGGAGCTTACCTTTATGGGGAAGAGAGAGAAGACCCCTACCGTCCTCAAAAATCTCGTATCCATCCCATTCATCCAGCCAAAAGAGACTCCTGGTTCGTGGGTTCACGAAATAATAACAACACATCACACCTTGCTCGTCTCGTTTGGGTTCCAAAACCAGCTGAACTTCGTCGACTTTCAGGGATTCGGAGAGGTTTCGGTTCTTGATCTCAGTTTTCAGCTCCGAGAGCAAGAAGGTTCTGAAGTACTCGATATCCTCGTGGATATCTCTGTCGCATATGTCCACTTCCGTAAATGTTTTCTACGGATTCGTACTTGAGATACAATAATAACAATGTCCGATATCGTTCAGATTCACTGACCGACTCGCCATGCACGAAGTAAAGGGCACCTTCTGGGTGCCGACAGGCTGTCCACCCTTCCGGGACCTCTCTGGAAACGGAAGGTAAGTGCAAGATATACCTCTGACGAGATAATGAAACGAACGGCGTCTCGGGGTACTGGTACGACATCGCTTCAATCGTGTAATCGTGTCCGGATGAACATCTGGGGTGTCGCATGAACTCTGAGCTCCGTCAAACATTTCATGCACCTTACCTGGTCTTGCGATTATCATACCGGAGTACACCATTGACTGAAATTGGGAAGAAACGATTTCCGACATGGACCGGCTCCCCAGGTCGATTTGCATCATCTGCACTCGGTGGGGCAATAATGTTGCCGGGGGTGACAGAACCACCTGGTTCAGCCTTTCTCAGAGTGGGAGAAGGCGAAGAACCGAAAACGGGTGCACCTCCGTCGAGAGCTGGAGTTCGAACACGAGCAGGTGGGCCATGATGCTCTCGATATGAGGCTCGCCCAATTGAAATTCGAGAGTTGCAAGATCTCTGTGAGACGGACCGTTGAGAAGAAGATTTCATTGACAATGGCGTTCTGCTCCGGGGAGGTTCCGACTTATTTGTATCGAAATGGATGTGGGCTGCATGCGGGGATGTTTCGACCCCAGGGTTTCCGGGTGATGTCTCCAGTGCAAAGCCAATCGTTCGATGAAGCGGACTGGGAGGGTGAGATGGGTGCGTAAGAATATCCGAGTTCGGTGTGTGACTGCCAAGGCGAGTGTGGATAGTAGTACTGGAACTTGACCGAAGGTTAGAGTCGGCCACAACTTGTGATGCGTCGTGATTGATCGAATTGGGTTCGTCGTGAAGTGAAGTCTGACTACCAGTCATCCATGGGATATAGTCTCGTGAGTAGCGCCTTGCTGGAGCAGGAGAATATGGGATAAGGTGACCAGATGGGCTTCTTGCATTGGTGTAAGGCGAGTCCACGGGAGAAGGCCGACCACGTTCGTCAGGATTAGAAGGCACGGTCGAGGGAACATTCATGGCGCAAACGACACCATTGTCCGGAGTGACTGATGGAGTACTAGGTGGTCCTTCACGCTGGTGGAGGGTTGGTCTGCGTGGGTGTGTGCGTGTCCATTGACGAAGGGAAGCAAGGAATGCAAAAAAGTGGTTTATCAGCCTATAAGGCGACAACCCACGAACGGATGCTAGGAATTTCAGAAAGCGGCTCAGCAATTGAGTCAATAATTGTCTCGGTGTTGACACTGACATCTGGCCAAGCAGAAAATGAACTGAAGGACTTCCCACTGCCCAGTCAGTGGATAGGTTAAATAGGAAGGTCAGGCCGCCTGACACGTTCATTAATTTCCCGGATCCTGTGTATCTTGTGGTGTGTGTAACGGTCCGATAAGCTGCAGTGCCACAGCAAGTTTAATTTTGAGCACTTTCAAATTTCTGTTGACCGCATTGAACGAACGTGCCAGATAGCCCTCCAATGGCTGAAGCGCTGACCCACGAAAATCGAGCGTTTCAACGATCGTTCGTGGCTGTCGGATGATTCAGAACTGGCCAAAACCACCTCCACTGGGGGTGGCCTAAACCTACCACAATATCACGCAGAAGGTGTACTTATTAGTAGATATTGGACCTCCCTCATCCGTGCAAAGCGCAAAATACACCATTCCTCAGCCAGAGGGTACAACAACCCCAATATCACCACTGCTAGGTGCTCGACGATAGGTTGATCTTGTTGTCAATGCCTAGCATACTACAAAACGCAACAGTCTGTGGATTAGTATACCAC
>JBBPQU010000943.1:0-12765 GCA_038092655.1 Boletus sensibilis
ATCAAGTGTGGGGCTTCACGGAGGAAGGGGAGGTGAATAGCATTTGGAGGGACTGTGGGCATGACGGCCTGTGGTTCGGCGTCGGTACGTCGTCGCACAGCATTCTTGTGCAGCTTCACATTTAACGTATTCTTGGTGGAAAAAGGTAACTTGGGGTCGTCGCGTTTCTACAGTCGACATCTTGCGTTGCGTAAGTGATTCCGTATGTGACCGGATATCTCACCGCTGAGAGGGATTACAGAAATCAAGGCCATCGAAGCCGGCATTTTGAAAAGGTCGGAGGTCAAATTTTGACAGAAGAACGAGTGCTCTGGCATGACGAAACCGCACGGACGCGCTGATTGTACATCTAGACACCGTAAATGTTAGATTAGAACCTGAAACACCTTGGCGAGGAACACGGTTTTCACGGAAGGCTGTGTGTTGGTGTTCTTCGTGTACCGTACATAGAAGCTCGGACGGATTTAGTCTGGTCCTGGAGTCACCCTAGCCAATGAAACTAACCTTCTAGACCTCACTAACCAAAAAAAGAACAACAACGTTTGCATGGTATTGTACAATGTACAAGATGGTTGCGTAACGTGACCAAGAACAAAGAGTCCTTCAATGATGCCGTACATGGTCGTTCCAACACTTATCTTTCTAGGGTATGCTTCTCCCGTACGTCAGGGGGCGGCGGACGTATCCACGAGAGGCCTCGCAAGATGCCTCTTCGGATGCGTCGTGTTACTTCCGCGATGAACACCACGGCACAGTGCACGCCATACACGATGAACTGGAGGCTGATGAGCACACCAGCCATGAAAGACATGACCAGCACTGCGGTGGGCCATGCGGTCCACGCTACCGACAGCAGGAAGGTCATCAGTGCGAAAGCGGATGTAAACATGCAAAGCGCCGGTATCCGTGCTGAAATACAGAAAAACAGGTATTTGCCGTAGACGTCTTGGGCCATTTTCTGGCCGCGGGATGTAAGTCCACTTGATTCCACACGATTAACAGTAGAGAAGAGAGGGCTCACTTGAAATTTGGCCGGGGTTGCGTTGCAATAGACCAGTAAAAACCAGGCATCTATCGCGAGACCAATGCCAGAGGCAACACTACCAACAGCGATGGCTCTCCTGGCAAATGTGTTGATGGTAAAAACAGAAGCTGACGAGAATCCGAACACGCCAGCCTCGAGGCTTGAATGATTCAGTCAATGAATGGTTTATCTCGGAGGCGGTTTCGTACCCTGACAATGCTACGAGCTATCCTAGGGTCAGCTGGGTGCTATCTTCGAGACATATTTTCCTTACCGATCCACCAACAAACCTCCATTCTGTACACAATTCAGTTAAAACACGCTCGTATTCTGAATCTACTTGGGCTTCTCGAAGCTCGCGGTAAGGGGAGAACGAGTCCACGATAGAGTCGACGGTTGAAATTTGGGAATCTATAGATATTGTTTCCGTGTACGTCGGCAGTATCGATGCTGCAAACCAGAATTTATGACCTGCATTTTGGACACGATTGCTCTCTTCACTGTCCGAGAGTCGAGACACGAGGATAGGGTCGTTGTCCCGATGCTTGAGTAACGGATCCCCTTCATCCTCAGACTGCGCCTGATCGGAATCGGACCAGTAACCAGTATGCACTTTTGGCTCCGGATGGTGTGCTTCCGGCCATACAAAACTTGAACTTTCACTAGAGTCGGAGGTCGGTGAACTAGAGTATTCTGGCGTGATACAACTTAGTTACTCACTGGCACTCCAAAAAGAAAACTTACCTTGATCCTCACTAAGGATATCCGAGCTCACGTCCTCTTGAACACATGTTGGTTGTACCGAAGTTACTTCAGGCAAATCGAGTTTTGCGACTAGAAGAACCATGGCGGATTTAGATTTGTTCGACACACCCTTTTGCCGCGAGAGACAGTTCAATTTTATCTCGATACCTTCTAATGACGTTAGAAAGGACGGTTTGAATGCCAAATCGGACTGACTGCTTTGCTTGCACTGCTGTTGTGCTTGAAGACGTGCCAATTCTTGCAGCGTACAACACGCGCTCGCTACAAGATTCCTCTTTTTGCTCTTTTTCTTGCTTGATGCTCGGTGATAAACACATATGTCTATCCGTGAAGATACATGCATCTCGCGACTGGGTTCTTGATCAGAGGTTCGGGACATGACAAGTGGTACACTTCCACTCACAATTGAAAGCACTGCTTCAAGTTGGGGTTTTGTCCATCACAGCCTAGGCTCAACTCATGACATCGATGATCACCAACGGTCACCGTTACTATTGGACGCCAGGAATTTTCTGCTCGCAAATGTTGTAGCCCATGAGCACGCACAACTGATGGGAAGGTAAGCCCCATGAGTCACTGAGTCCAACCATAGTACATCGCATACCAGTGAATGTCCATGGTCTACGGTATGTCAATCAGGGATACAGTGATGTGGATGTTTCAGACGTACCTATTCTCTACAGAGTGAATTTCAGACATAGAGACCAAGCGAACACTGAATAGGCTCTCACTGACAAAGAATACTACGTTACTGCCACATGCCATTGACATCTTCACACGTCCAATTCACGTCCAGATTTCCAGTGCCTCCCAATATGTATGTACTACTGCCATAGCACGGATCTAACAGGACATATGACTACTGGTAAATTCAACTACTTATACAGCAATCATAACATTCTTCTATCCAATATCGGCCGTGTTTGCTTGTGACACATCTTGCTTGAAAGTCGGGCAAGACGCCAAAAGGATCATCGTGATCATGCATCGACAGTCTGCAAACTAGACAGTGATCACAAGATCTGGCTCAATAAAAACTACACAGTTCTGCTGAACTTCATAATATAGGGCCAGCAAGTGTCAGACGACTCTTCATTTCGGCGCACCGATGAGCAACATGGTGTTTGTGCATGAAGCGCAATCCCTATAAACGGTGGTCAGTCGATTCTCAAGATCAGACGGTAGAAACGTCACCTTGAAACGGATTAAGAAATCGGTACACCCTAATGAGGTTGCCATTGTATTGTATTTTTCGTCCGAGAGCCTTGCTTTTCATCCAGTGAATCAATTGCATCCGTTTCTACGAGTCCCTTTCATTCGATGATAACGAAACCGTCATTATAATATCGTCACGCCACTCCTCCGCTCTTACGCTGATCCACCGTTTCATATTCGGGGAACAGTGGTGGAATGCTTTCGGCAGTTATTTGAGGTACATAGGCGAGTGAAAATTGTCAGTCTACACGGCTTTTACTTGTTCCTCCCACGTTATGTAAGCTGGATCAAACACTTTTTTTTGAGTAATTGTAGGTCCATGGGAAAGGCGTGTGATAAATTTACAACTTATCATCAAATCCATGTGCATCTGAACGCATTAAAGCTATCTTGTCGAAGAATCAGCATTTTACATCCTTGTGTGGTATCTAAATACAGATAATGCTGAAAAAATATTGCTTGATCAGGTAGACGGATTTATTCATCAAGACCGAGAGCCGCTGTTTCCAGAACCACCTTTGTTGAGAGTTGCTCCTCGCAGGGTTGAATTGGGCGAAATTATTGAGTTTCGAATGAAGTTGATGTTATAGTTGACACTTGCACCGGAACCTGGACTAGTCGGCGAGGATGACTGTGATGCAGCACCGATATCAGACGCCCCATCGGATGGTGCTGTTGATCCTCCGGCCGCATTGAATGCGTCCCAATTACGGAATAGGCTGTCGGCAACTGCGTGGTACATGTGGTGAGGGCCTAGTTACCATACCATCCCAAGGTTCATCGCACCTGATTTGAGTGGGTCAGCGAAAGGATTATCCGCGAAGGGGTTGACGAGCGAATTCGTGGCTTGGATTATTGATCTTTCTGTGTCCTCATCCATCGATCCATCGAGTGTGACTGCCAACCCGGAAATGGTTGCGTCGGGGGGTAAATTATCTGGAAGACCATCTTGACATTGATTTTGTTGTGCTACTGGTGCCATGGAGGAGCACGTACCACCAGCGGGTTCCACATCTTCTTGTGGAACTGCTGACAACAATTCCCTATTTATTATTCTCCGCATCTGTTCAGATCTGCTCTATAGAGAAGGGGGGATAAACGCCGGGGCCAATCTATCCTTTGGGAGGTGGAGGAAGCCTCACCCTAGTCTCCTCATATAAAGTTTTGGCGGCATCATGGAATAGGCGGATCGCGCGATAGTCACTGAACGTTTTGCGAAGATGAGTTAATGCTTGAAGGGGAGTTTTGGACTTTGAACGTTCTTCGAGTCTTGCCTGTTGTAACTTCAGTCTAGAAGGGACAATAGGTGATTCTTTCGCGAACCACATTTGACTACTAACTGGTCATATCTGGCTTTGGCGGTCGCGATGACTTCCTCCCATTGCTGGGGATCGGTACCCATCGAAGTGATCTTGAGCATTTCATCTAAGGTCGCATCGAGCAAGAAGTCTCCTTGGCCGAGCTTATCTCTTTTGCGAAGCGACACAAGAGGAAAAACATCACGGTCAAAGTTGGATGCTGCACCAAGTTTTATTGGCACGACGACGGTCTGGCGCGGAGAGGTAGTACTCATTGATTACTGTTTTGCAGTGTCGTGGTGGGTGGGGGGAACAGAGCTAGGATTTATTTCGGGAAAGCACCTCCACCAGATAAGTACGGCGTAACCAGGCAATTGAACCGGGGTGAGCCCGGCCAGATCTAGTAAATTTGGTCTACAATTGCCTTGAGGGAAACCTTTACCAGATTAGAAATTCACAACACGAACCCAGATTTGATTTTTTGAGAGTTACAGAATTAACGATGGTTGGTCGCATAGTTGTTTTTGATGATACAGACATCCAGTTTTTTTGTTGCGACCTTCAAAGCAAAAATCATCCAACTTCTGCTTTAACAAGTGCTATTAAGTTAGTAACAGTTTCGCTGCTTCGTTTCGGAGTCCGCGACGGGCCGACGGCTATCAGGCATTCACACGCTTATGGGTCCATATTTGATCACGCTTGTCCCAACGTGTTCCGTCCTGATCGTGGCCAGTCCAGTGGCTCTAGGTTGACGACCCCATGACAGAAACGCGTGTTGACAAAGAGAGAAGAGCCCAGAAAGAGCTCACTGTTTTTGGTACGACCCAGCAGCTTTCTCCGGGAGAGCTAGACAGTAGGGAGATCTGGTGGAAGAACCAGTTTGAATGGTTGAAGACTCGCGGATACCTCTTGCGTCCCCGCTATGCTCCGGATTGGGTTCCATCCTGGAACAACTCGAACAGGGATTGGTTTGAGTATGAAGATTCCAGGAATCTGCAGGTACTTTTTCACATTTCATGCCGCCAATGAGACTGCTAACAGATTTACAAGGTTGGACACATCATAGATGCAACTCGACTTTCAGACGGCCAGTATGTCACCTTAAAGCGCATCAAAAAATCAGAGCATCCTTACGAGGTTGATATTGGACTATACTTCTCATCCGAGTCTCTCGCTACTCAGTCGACCAACCATTGTGTGCCGTTCTATGATACTCTTTCCCTCGAGGACCAGGATACCGTCATCATTGTGATGCCTCTGCTCCGTCTTTATTCCAATCCTCATTTCGACACTTTCGGGGAAGTGATAGAATGCTTTCGGCAGCTATTCGAGGTGCCACATGCCGATAGATAAGCATTTCTATATTCTGAGCATTACACAGGGCCTTCAATTCTTGCATAAACATCATGTTGCTCATCGGTATGTCCAAGGCTATAATTTAAATCCATCCATTAAATGTTTGGCAGTGATTGCATGCGCAGAAATCTCATGCTCGATCCGAGGGAGCTTTATCCTAATTCCTTCCACCCAATGCAAACCAGCCTGAAAAGGGATTACAGCGGTTCTGCAAAGCATTATACGCGCACCCAACGACTTCCAAAATATTATTTCATTGATTTTGGTCTGTCTCGTCGGTATGACCCCACTGATGCCGATCCCAGAGAGGAACCGATTTGGGGCGGTGACAAGGAAGTACCGGAGTTTCAGAATTCAAACGAGCCTTGCAATCCGTTCCCAACCGACGTCTTCTATATTGGAAACGCCATTCGGAAAGACTTTGTCGAGGTCAGTCAGCCTTCATTTTATTCCCCGTCCAATGCGTGATCATACTTGGTAGACAAAGATCGGCTTTGAGTTCATGGAACACTTAGTGGCTGATATGATACAGGCCGGTCCGAGTAATCGACCCAACATGGATGAAGTGGTCGTTCGATTCAATGAGATACGCGCTGGCCTGAGCAGCTGGAAATTGCGCTCTCGGGTCGTGGACAAGGAGGAAGAAAAGATCGAACGGGTCACGCGGTCCGTTTCTCACTGGGCACGACGGATTGGGTTTATCGCCAGGGGTGTTCCGGCTGTACCTACCCCGGCATCCTAGGGCTCATGTTTTGTTACCGATGCTATGCACTCGCGGTTTTTTTAAAGGAGGCGTGAAACCATCACACAACGCGGTTACATAGTAAGATTGAAGACTGGCTTAAACGTTGGACCAGTCTCAAATACTGGTAACCGCGTTGTGAGCACATTCTGCCACCTGTAGCTTCCTTGAAGAGTCACCTGGTCCCACTGTTCAAGCGCTCGAGCAGTCACCCACTGGTACCTTGTGAACAGTGTGCTCAACTCTAGCGAGTTTAGCTAAGACTGTATCCTTATCTAACTATCCATTGTCATGGGTCAATTGCCCCGATTCTAGTAAATATTTGACCGCCAAGTTCTCGTCCACTACTCCGTAATACATCGACAAGTTGCAGGGAAGACTATGACAGTAATTGTAGTGTATGGGATTTGTCGTCGAAGCGAATGGTTGGTGAGCAGCGCATTGAGCGCAGTACTACGTATGGCGACAAAAACAGTCCGAGGCTTCCAGTGACAGTAAGTCTGAATGACTTGGCGTTCCAGTCTGTACCCAAGGCTCGAGAGTAATGCACCTTCCTCATTATCTACCAGCCGTGAGCCTAACTCCCCCTTCGCCATTGATCAGAGGCAAGACCAGGATGAGGACACCGTCGATAGGTATGCAGTAATTCGCACATTGCCGGGGGACTGGTTCGGAAGGGGCATACAATACAATGCCTACTTCATGACAGCGGTCCATTGGTTTGGTCTGCATCAATGCGACCACCTTGTCATCGCAGATTCGATTTGCGCTATAAATTGAAAGCTGACAACCTAATCAGTCGAAAGGCACGAAGTAGAGGAAGAATATACATACCCCTAGCTTCTTCCTACCTTCGATTTTCTCGACTTCCGTCTGGCAATTTCGGTCGGGGGAGGTCAGATAATACCAAGTGGAATGATGCGATATTTGCTTACCTCAGATCACTCTGGGATCATCCAGCCAGTTGTCTCCGGCAGGTGGCGCCTTCCGAACCAGGGAGGCACCCACCCTGACGTCCCCTCTTGTGTTCGGACCAATACCAGGGCGTCGAGACGGATGCGCTTCAAGGGATACCACGAACTTGCGAGGAACGCCCCAGCCAATTCAGAGCCCCGTCTTCATATCCGCCTAGACACCATTGACCCAAGTATTCGTGACAGGGATCCCAAGGAGTGCCTTGAGTCTGAAAACTAAACCGATGCCAGAAGATTGGAAGGTATCGTCGGAAGTTAGTCGATCCATCGCCGAGAGCGGGGGCTTGCTTTATACCCGCTATCTGTTGTGTTCGTAAAGTCGAGCTGATTTCCACCACGACCACCAAATAGCGAACTTGATATTGGAGGAGACCGTTTAATGAATAGCAGAGGGTTAGTCGTCAAATAGGGCGAAGAGACGACTAGTCACGGTTTGTGGAATTTGTGGAATTAAGAGGGTGAGCATGGCACACAAACCACCCAGAGCTCATATTGCACGGAAACGGGAGGAGGGACGGTAGAAACGAAGCGGAGGGAGGTGGAGACGGAATCTGAACTGGAGTTGAGACGACCCGCAGCAAGTAGCTTGAGCAATCGGGCATGGCAGACAGTCTTGCTTCCGCAAGGGCGCCAAGCATCCACTGATCAATGACAAGCTGCTCAAGTTGGTTGTACAGGTAATGGGGTGGTGGTGATTATTTTAGGAGTGAATTCCATGGGTAAGAAGGGACAAGGGGAAATCGATTCTCGAATTATTCCAAGGCTTGCCGTGTGAACACATCAGGTTCTACTTCTGGCAGGCGGTTGTACGTGTCAACCCTACTGCCACATAGCTTCATGCACAGATGAACAAACCGACACCCGAGGAACTTTAATTCTGCAAGCAATAGTATTACTGTAATGTAAGGTGGAACCACAAGAGAGATTTCACTGGAAAGAAAAAATAGCAGCTAGGACGGTGGGCTGTTCGAACGTGGGCTGGTAACTGTGCCAGCAAGGTCAACGTGAGACTAATGCCGAGTTCTCACAAGATAGAACCTACCTGAACCACTATTTCCAGAACCGTTGTTGTTGATGGTAAGTCCTTGAGTATTGGTGTCTGTGTTGTTGACGATGTTGCAATTGAGGCTGAGATTGAGCCAGCTGAAACTGGAGGCCGAGCCAGGGCTACTGGGTGAGGTGAAGATGCTACTTCGGGCAGATGATAAAGCCTCAGGGTCGAGTACCGCCCTCGCAGCTAAGGTTCAATACAGTAGCAAACATCCAGTCAGCGGATGATTGGATGGAACATCATTGCCTTACTCGAGGTTTGTCCATCTAGGCTATTTGAAGGAGTGGGATCGGCGAAGGGATTTCCGGAGGATGTCAGAATGGATACCATCTTTTGGGCAGCGGCGAGGGCTTCCTGGATATCAGAATTGTTCACCTCGCCTGGGGATGCCAGTGGGAGTGGCACTGCCAGACCCGAAATCCGTTCGTCCTTTCTGACAGATTCGCCTACGCTTGCTGTTTGAACAAGTCCATGATTCAGTATAAACAAGTCGTACTTTCAACTGGAGCAAGGTCCGTCGAGGGAGTCGATAGCAGAGCTCTCTTCAACCTCTCAGAGGTTGTCTGCCTTCTTCATGAGCTCCGTTTATCCCAAGGATTTATTAAAAGAGGGTACCCTTGTCGAATTCCAGAGCTCCTGAGCATTGTCAAGGAATGCTCGTTTTGCACGCTTGATTGCTATGAGCTTGAAGGGCTTGAATATTGATTTATGCTTCTCAAGTAATTCAAGCTCTCTCTTCTGTCGGTTCAAGCTAATGAAGCAAGTGTTATTATTCGGAATAAACTTCACCAATTTACCCACTGGTCATACTGGGCCTTCGTTTCTTGAAGCAGTTCACGATGGTTTTCTTCCAAACTTTCGCATAAGCGGAGAATCTGGAGCATTTCGTTCAGCGTAGCTCGGAGAAATAAACCACCTGCATGCAAGGGACCATTGGCAGTGATCCTCCCGAGCGGGACTGTTGGATCATAGTTCTCAACCGACCCAAGGTCTGCCGCGATGAGAAGCACCGTCTGGGTGGTGTCTGATTGCATGATCAAGGGGGGTACACCACCTTGGGTAATTCATCCTGGTTCTTTAATGGGTGGGACCGTGTGGAAAAGCGTCCTCCAATACCCTCCCGTCTGGCCAATCTCTCTTACTTACCACTCAAATACAACTCCGCGATCCATGGGGTCCATGGGGTCCGATAGATCCGTATTTATGTATGTTTGTAAAACGATACTAAGGCTTGTAAGTTGTTGCTGCACACCCGCGTCGCCAGCCATGCCTGCACGTTCAGGAAAGATGCCAACCCAGGAAACCGAAGCCAGTCGAGAGCAGGCACTGCTTATTCAACTCGAACGCGCAGTTTTCGGTGACTTGCCCACAGATAACGACGGCCAGCTTTCTGAACCCGAGCTGTGGTGGTCCAAACACTATCACTGGTTGAAGGATAGTGGATACCTACTTCGACCTCGTTATGCCCCGGACTGGACACCTTCTTGGCAAGGAAAGAAGAAGAGTTGGGTTTTGTGTGAAGATGGTCGTGTAGCTCAGGTGGGTACTAAGCATGTTAGACGCAGTCTCGCGTCGCTCATCTAATAGAAATTCATATGTAGTACGCTACCAGGACCCTCGATGGTACACGTGTTTCGGATGGCACATATGTTACGCTCAAGCTAGTCAACAAAACATACCACCCTCATGAGATTGAGATCGCACAATATTTCTCCTCTCAACCGCTAGCTATGAGTGCTAACCACTGCGTCCCGGTTTATGACGTCCTACCCGTTCCTGATGAAGAGGATATGGTGATCATTGTCATGCCTCTGCTTCTTGATTATCTACGACCTCCCTTTGATACTATTGGAGAGGTGGTGGAATGTTTTCAGCAATTATTTGAGGTTGGCCTTCGTATCGTCCCCTTATCTAGTTGCTGACTTTTAGTAGGGCCTTCATTTTATGCACAAGCACCGCGTTGCCCATCGGTAAGTCATGTCACGAGCGCTTGAGTATTTATCTTAGTTTCCTGCAGCGATTGTTCATCCAGAAACATCATGATGGATCCAAGCAGGCTCTACCTTGACGCATTTCACCCTGCCAGTCCTTTGATGAAGCGAGACTTCTCTGGATATGCGCGCTACAAGACTCGTACTGAACGACCTCCGAAATATTTATTGATCGATTTCGGTCTGTCACGTCGCTATGATACTTCCGTCGCCAAACCTATGGAAGTCCCGATCTGGGGAGCTGACAAGGAAGTCCCGGAGTTTCAAAACTCCAACGCTCCTTGCGATCCTTTTCCCACTGATGTCTTCTACATCGGCAATACTATCAAGAAGGACTTTGTTGAGGTATGTCCTTAACTGTACTTCGTATACATGTGGTTAATCATGACACCAGTCAAAGCTCGGGTTTGACTTTATGCGACCTCTGATAACTGACATGGTTCGAAAGGACCCTTCAAAACGTCCCACTATGGATGAAGTTGTCCAGCGATTTGCTGCCATCAGAGCCGACCTCAGCACCTGGAAGCTGCGCTCTCGTATCGTCAGTAAAGGAGAAAAGGTGTATCATAGTGTGATCCGTGGTACCTCTCACTGGATGCGACAAATCGGGTTCGTCACGCGTGGCATCCCGGCTGTACCTACATCCCCATGAAACTTGCGACGCCACGCCCCATTCATTTCCATGGCATATACTTCACTACCTATGTCATGCTGGTGTGTTTTTCTCGGTGGCGTGTTCGTTCCGAATGGTAGACCATGGGAGGAATGACCCAATCCCGATAAAGCACTGTTGGTGAGACATCCTTCACATCATAGCAGTCAAGGCAATTCATCGTAGTTGCGACTGGTGTCCTTCAACTTGACGGTGCTACAATACCAGGTGAGCCCCAATAATTTACGATAAGTGATATTGTTCGTGCCCTGGCTTCTCCAGCTTTCATGCACATTCGGTAATAAAAGACACAAACATCAAGAGTGTAAAATTTTTGACAACCACCTACAAAGCAAGTGGGAGATTGGACCTTCTAACCTTACCGTCTCGGAAATTAGTTCAGTGTAATTATTTTTTCACCAGAAACCATTCCTTTAATGGTTGTGATGCAAGGTACTTATGTGGATGGGCCGCTCTTCAGACGTACGATTTATATGTCACGCGTGTGCCAACGTGTCAATATTGTCAATGGTGGTCGACCGCCGTTAACTTGAGAATGTTGACATGGTCCTGAACTACCGGTCATCCAACGCGTCGCAGCGCTGGGCTTCAAATGTAGAACATTCGCTGGGCCCGGTGAAATTTCTAACTGACGTGAACATGTATTCCCGGCCCTGGCACAAGTATTGCATCCAAGGAAATTGGAATCCGGAGATGGGCAGGTGACTGGGGTCATATCTCTATCAACAAAAAGTTGGGGCTATAGATCACTCTGATCCTGTATACACATTAAAATACCTTCTCCGAACATGTTTTTCCTGAGCGACTTTCCCACTCGACCGTTGCAGCGGAAATAAATTTGGTATGAAAATGATAACTTCCTCCTCGAGGTCAAGGATTGGCCACCACACGAGTACTTCCCTGATGCCATGAGAAGATTCGGAAATCCCAATCAGGAATGGTAAGAGGCAGTGAGTAGGTACGAAATTGCGGCGTACATCAGATATCGACAGGACCTATGATTGGTGAATCCTTTCCTCGGGTCTCCTTCGCCACTTCTGGTTGCTAAAGTTTGTTGTATTTTTCCCCTGGGTCGAGCTAGGAAATCCACTTACATACCACCTCGCCATCTTCCGCTGGTAATCAGAATACAACAGCAACTAGATCCGCTAGCGCATGGTGCCTGATTTGACGTGGCTGCAGGTACCGTGAGATATTTAATTCAAGTTTATGTTGGAGTGTATAGCTGCCATGTCGGATGAGAATACTCCTGGGGCTGTCAGCTTGAATCAGGTTAGCTGATATGATCAATATGTCCGTGCCTTGTCAGAAACAGTTACCCGAGGGTCTCAGATGGTGGTTAGTGACTCAACCCGGATGATCCAGGGGGAAGGCACGCTTCAAGCGAATCATGGGACTTCGTCCAAAGACTATCCACAGAGGCCTCAATGGCCTAACCCACTGAATGTCCAGCTATCGGGGCAATGTTCCCAGTGACTTCCCACAAGGACAGACAACATTAATTACAAGTTACTATCACACATACAAGTGTATCAAGATCGTGGGGTAGGTATAGGCGGAACGCATCTAGCGACAAAAGCGGCGCGCCGTATCCAGTGTGAAACAGTACGAGTGACCCGTTCAAACGTATCTTCCTCGTCATCCACAACCCGTGAGCGTAATTTCCAGCCATCCAA
>JBBPQU010000944.1:0-12764 GCA_038092655.1 Boletus sensibilis
TCCCAAGTGTATACCTTGTTCCAGCTCCTTAACATCGTGGTGTATTTCGCCTTCCTCGGCTCCAACATCTACACCATCGCTGCCCCACATGACATCTACTACTCTGGCAAAGAAACATATATTACTCCTGCCCCTTGGGCTTTCTTGATCTGGTGTGTCTATTTACCCCTCTTTTGTTGCCACCCTTTCATTCGTCGGACAGGACCCTCATCCACCTGCTCCTTCTCGGAACCATTGTCTACCAGTTCACCGCAGCCGGGAAGAAGGTCATCATCGATGGCATCGCATGGCGGTTCGCCTTGCTCGGTGTCATGAATGCAATTTACGTCAACCTCTGGGCGGCGCACCACTACGTCGTGGCCTTTATCTTCGCGCTCTTTGTCAGCAGCACTGTAACGGTGAGCCTCTTGCCTGCTCGCCTATTTTCCGTCTTCCATCGGGCGAGGCGCCAGCGTTTTTGATGCCGCGCATCTTTCTGTTACATCACATTTTGCGGACATGATCACAAGGTGCTAACCCATTGCAAACTCTGGCAGCATATCTACTATATCATCAAGAAGCAGCATGCGCCGTCGAACACGGGCGACGAAATATTTGTGCACCTTCCTTTCTCGCTCTGGCACGGATGGACCACCGTTTTGGTAGTTCTTACTGCCTTTGAGGCTTTCGGTGTCAATGCGCTCTCCGAAACTGCGGGTGTTTGGACCAAGGTTTTCGTGTTCCTTGCCCTGTAAGTCACCTGAATACCTGTGAATATCCAACCGCAGCTCAGTCATTGCGCCTTGTCACACAGCTTCTTCCTCGAGGGTACTGCCGCAGCTTATGCTTTCACCTCCGTTGAGGGTGACTTGCCTGCATCTATCGCCATCATGTGGTCCCTCTTTGGTATCTTCGCCCAGCAGGTAGACCCCTTTGTGCACTGGACTTCTCTCGCTTTCGCCATCTTGAGCGCGCTCTGCGTGGTCAAGGGCTTCTGGGGGCTGTACAGGAGGTTTACGAGCGGTGTGGTTCTTCTCGAAGACGAGGAGCGTGGTCCGCTGCTTGCTAGGCGGTGCTGAGCATGCGGTTTGCTTGGGATCCGGGAGGGAGGTTTCCGGAGACCCTGAAGTAAAGCAGTCACGGTCTTGCTTTCAGCTTTCATGAACAGTGTGAGAGTGTGTGATCTTCTCTTGTCTTTTTCTTGTATGGTAATTTATATTGTATGTTGCCCCTTTGCGTTGTTCCTACCTAAGTACCTTTGTGATCAAGAACTGATGCGAGGTATCGCAATGCATGACATAAGGCTGATTATCAGACGTGGAGGGCGTGAGAAGATCACAGATATATTTGGCATCTTTCTAGAACATTCGTTATCCGCAGCACAATCAGTTTGCACTCGATCTCATCCTGTTCCGCCCCCAAGGACGACGTCGCCGTCAGCAATGCGAGCACAAGGACGAAGGAGAGTCAAAAGACAAAAGGAAGCCAAAGGAAGAACAAGAATGAAAGAAAACCATACGGATCATACAGCAACTCGAGATGGTGAAAGCAAACAAGGCGATGACAATAGGTTCTGATTGTAATCATTAGCGGAGTTTGAAATCAAACCAATATATAAAGAGGATGCTCCCCCGACAGCTTGCTCCCATTTTCACCCACGCCAGTTTTCCCACGCTCTCTTTTACCCCGACCTCCACGTCAAATTTTCAAGAAAATGTCGTTCGCACTCCCCGCGCGCCAAGTCACCTTTGGGAGGTCCGCAGCTCCCTATCAGCCCCAGCAGCCCTCGCAGGCTTCGAATGGACTAGCCCTCCCTGGCCCAAGTTCTTTTAGTTTGCCTGGACCGTCGGGTCTCGCTTTACCGGGGCCATCCCCGTTGTCGCAATCCCATACCCCACCGCCGGCAGCACCAGCTCCTGCTGCGTCCACATCGCAGGCGAATGCAACTATGGCAACGAGTAAGGGCGCTCCTTCCCCTACCGTTGCTGGTCCTTCGACACCACCTGGTCCCGTCGTCCCCGCTACACCGGTGCCATTGACGCTCGAGCAGCAGCACATTACCGCGGTGGAGGGCATCGTTCCCACTCTTCAAAATATTGTTGCGACCGTCAACCTTGATTGTCGGTTAGACCTTAAGACGATTGCCCTCCATGCGCGCAACGCAGAGTATAATCCAAAGGTTGGTATTGCAACTTCAATTCGCATATTTGTGCACGCCAATGCGCTTTTGCACATTAGCGTTTCGCCGCCGTCATCATGCGTATTCGTGAACCCAAGACCACCGCCCTCATCTTCGCATCGGGTAAGATGGTCGTCACGGGTGCGAAGAGCGAAGATGACTCGAGGCTGGCGTCGCGCAAATATGCTCGTATTGTACAGAAGCTCGGCTTTGATGCCAAGTTTGCAGAGTTCAAGATCCAGAATATCGTTGGTAGCTGTGATGTCAAGTTCCCGATAAGATTAGAGGGTCTTGCATACAGCCACGGGCAATTCAGCAGCTACGAGCCTGAAGTATGTGTCATTGAGTTGGTCAGTATGGACGAATATTGATCATCGGAACAGCTTTTCCCCGGCCTCATCTACCGCATGCTCAAACCGAAGGTCGTCTTGTTGATCTTCGTCTCGGGCAAGATAGTTTTGACTGGTGCAAAGGTGAATTTTGATACTTCATTACCTTTCTTTACGTCTCCTGGCGAGCCGTTTGCGATTCAACCGACTCGAACCTTCATTGACACGTCATTTTCTTTCACCATATAGGTTAGAGAAGAGATTTACACGGCATTCAACACCATTTACACGGTGCTGTGCGAGTTCAGGAAACCGTGACGTTACCGACTGTATAGCGGTGTTGCGTCTATTTCCACCCTGTCGTTTCCTTTGCATTTATTTTATCACATCACCGGATCGCAAAGCGACGACGCTCACTTGACACGACGCCCCGTCGTCGGCTTTGCGTATGGGGCGGGCCACACCAAAAAGTTATTACTAGTACTGAGGGTCATGGCCGGGGAGCAGACGTAGTGCACGGACATCTCCCATCCTTCCCTCTCCACTCAATAATCCACATACACGTACAATTCAATTGACTTTCTTCTGCATGATATCATTTTCGATGTTGACAATGGCATTCATAAATAAAAGGTTTTCAGGTGTAGGTGGCAGGACGAATGGTAGCAGAATTGACGTTTGTCCGAGTCAGACATAATCGCGTGGCATGGCAGACGATCGGACGATAATCGTGACTCGGTCGCTACTCGGCCGGACTACTAGTCGCTGGCATTGATCTACACGACCATCCGCCTCTTGCAACTGAACTATCGCGCAAAAAACACCAGCATGTCCGACGCAGTACCAAAGGATCCAGCTCCAGTAGATTCACTTGCTACAGCTCTGGATGGGACGGCAATCTCATCGTGAGGCTCACATCCGTGCGTCAGCATTACACGTTGATCATTTTCTTCAGACCCCAACCCGACGGCGTCGCCAGCGTCCCTGGTACTGCACCAGCCATCAAACCAGCCAATCCGTCTATGGCGCACGAGCAGGTCGTCACCCCGTGGGACGTCCAGGGCTCCGTTTCTGCGGACGGGAAGCAGCTCGCGATCGACTACGACAAGTTGATTGATCAATTTGGGACACGCCGTGTCGATGCCGCGTTGCTAGAACGGTTCGAGAAACTAACGGGACACAAGCCACATCCTCTCTTGCGAAGAGGGATGTTCTTTTCCCATCGGTGCGTCTGATCTGGCATGTGGTTTCAGCCGATAACGCGATGTTGATGGTGTTCCTTCGTTTACTTTTGAATAGGGAGTTTGACCGAATCTTGGATCGGTACGAGCAGGGGAAGCCGTTTTTCCTCTATACCGGTCGAGGACCGAGTAGTGATAGTGTGCATATCGGGCACATGATCCCGTTCGTTTTTACAAAGTAGGTCTCCTTAGGCCGCCTCGCTCTCCGGTCTCATTCTAGAACAGGTGGTTACAGGATGTCTTTGACGTCCCATTGGTCATCCAACTAACAGGTGAGTCCCTCTCGCGTCCAAGAATCAGGACTTACTCGTTTCTCTGGTTTCAGATGACGAAAAATTCTTGTTCAAGCACGAGCTCAAGGTAGAAGATGTACGGAGGTTCTGTCGAAGCAATGCAAAAGACATTATCGCCGTCGGCTTCAATCTCAAGAAAACGTTCATATTCAGCGACCTAGACTTTGTCGGTGGCGTTTTCTACCACAACGTCGTCAAGATATCCCGCCAGATTTCCTATAATCAGTCAAAGGCTACGTTCGGTTTCAACGACTCGTGAGTTCGGGTCGTTCGCGCCCTAAAAAGTATTTTTCTTTGGAGGCTAAAAACGTTATCGTTTCGTCAGAGACAACATCGGCAAGATACACTTTTGTTCCATCCAAGCAGCACCCTCGTTCTCCAACTCCTTCCCCCAAATCTTTGGCGAAGTGAGCAACATCCCCTGCCTTATTCCCTGCGCCATCGACCAGGACCCCTACTTCCGACTGACGCGAGACGTCGCCCAAAAACTCAAGTACCCCAAACCCGCACTCATCCACTCGCGATTCTTCCCCGCCCTCCAAGGACCACAGACGAAGATGAGCGCCTCGGATCCCAACTCGAGTATATTCATGAGCGATACCCCGAACCAGATCAAGAACAAGATCAATAGACACGGGTTCTCCGGCGGGCGGGAGACGGAGGAGGAGCATAGAAAGTACGGAGGCGACACAGCGGTGGATGTCGCGTACCAGTATCTGAGCTTCTTTTTGGACGACGACGAGGAGTTGAAGACCCTTGGCGAGGTGAGCTTGGAATCTGTGTTTCGGGCGAACCCGTGTTTCTGAATTGACGGGACGACTGCTGTGTTAGGATTATCGTGCGGGTCGACTGCTCACTGGACAATTGAAGGCAAAGTGTATTCAGATGCTCCAGACGTTCGTCAAAGACTTCCAAGAGGTGTGCATACCCTGTGTTGATCAGATCTATGGATACTCATAAATCTTGCAGAGAAAGGCCAAGATCACAGAGGCAGACGTGGACGCCTTCATGGATGCCACCCGTAAGATCGACCCTTCCTTCGGCAAGCCACCAGCGCTGCCCTAATGCCCGAGATCTGAAGAATCTCTTCAGGCGATCGCTCGTACGTGTGTAAAAGGCATAGAAGGCCATGAATTTGTATCTCGTATCTGTAGCGTATTGTTACATATGAAAACGATGACATGATGACATAATCTGCGTCCAGGTAAAATGACCTGTAAAGACTGTCGGGCCCGTTGGGGAACCGTATAGCTTGCGTATAGCTATCCAAAATGTCTTGCTTAACCTCTGCGTAGGTTTAGAATGATATAAATCACACCCTCCCCGACCGTGAACGCACATGCCAAACTCGCTTAAACCACCCATGGCTAAGCTTCAGGCCAGGAAGGACACTGAACCCAGGGATCGTCTCGATGTGCTCCGTGGTTCCTTTCCCGTTCGGGATATGGACGCTGTCCTTGCCATTCGCCTGGCTATCGACATGCGTCATGTCGCTGCTGTCCGTGTCCTTGTTCCAGTGGAACGGCAGGGTGGACACCTTGTCGTGCTCCCACGCATCGATCGCGTCGAGCGCTGCCTGACCCCAATCAAAGGTCTCGTGCGCCGCGTGATCGGCTGGCCCCTCGACAAAGACAACGAGTTTTTCATTTTCGGGCCGGATGAAACCCTCCCGAACGCCGTTCCGGATGAGGTCACGGAGCGAGTTGTAGAACGAGAAGACGTTGATAAGGATGACGGCTGTTGTCGTTCGTTCAGTAAAGGGGGATTGCGCGGCATGTGAAAGATCGGAGATGAGGAGGGTCGAGAGAAAGATATTAAGGCACGTCTTACGTTTATTATGAATATTAAGTTGGTTCCAGGTGACGACTTCCAGGATCTGGCCAATGGAAGAGGTTCCGTCAGCGTGAGGCTATATAGGGCACGGCCGCCCAGTGCATACCTCTTCAAATGTGCCAAAGCCACCAGGCAGGCCGATAAAGGCACCTACACGTTTTGCCATTTCAATTTTACGCTCATGCATTGAGTTGACGACTATCTAGTGGGTCACGACGGAACATGTTAGCGAACGACGTATTCGTCAACGCGGGCACGGCAAGGCCTGGTCTACACGTGTAGAGCGCAAAAATACTCACTGTTTCCACCTATTTGCGATGACCGGTCAGCGTTCTGGAAGTGCACATAACATCGTCCCTGGGCCCGAGGATCCCAGGACACGTACCTCGCCTCTCCGCTTCTCGTCTAACAATTCAGCGATCGAATTGGATCTTGGTTGACCATTTCCCTTATCTTTCTCGCCGCCAGCGGCGAGGATCGCGTATGGGATGATTCCTGTGACTTTACCGCCCTCAGAGTTGGCAACGGCACCGGACACGACGCCCATGATGCCGCTGTTACCACCTCCGTATACGAGGGGACGGTTTGCTGCTACGAGCGCATGTGCTATAGCTGTGTGGGAAAGCGACGGCAAGGAGATGAAGGGGCGTTTATCAAGCTACTAGCGATCGAGGACTTACATAGCGCAGCCTGCTGGAAGGCTTTTTGATGGCCAAGGGAGGCAGCACAGTATACAGCCACTGCGCGTGACTCGGAGGGAGCGACCATGGCTAGTTCGAGCTGTTCTGTGAGAACTGGGGACGTTCCAGCAGGGATAGGGGAAGAAACGGGAGATGTTGGGGAAGGGGAGTCGGTCGATTGAGGGAGATTGGAAAGAAGGGGTAATTGGGACATTACTTGTGGACTTGAGACGGTATTTAAACGTACGGGGGACACAAGGCAGAGGGCTGCGGCGATACTGCCGAGCGGTTCGGGTGAATGCGGTGGGGCAAACTCGAAGCTACAACGAGGCAGATGTCATTCGTAAGCTTGAGTTTTGACCCTATTTCTCGGAACGAGTTTCGCTCGTTCACATCCGTGCAGGTCGTCTCAGATGACCTTGAGGCGTCCCCCAACGCGATCGTCCTTCTCAATCCGTCAGCGCAGCTCCAGAAATCCCGTGTCGTGTGCTCGAGGAGGATAGACGTGAGTACCCACCGCCCCCCGACATGTTCCGGGCTGACGCGTCAACGTTCTCGTATTCGTTACATGTGCGCGACAGTCTACAGCACTTTCCACTGCCTGGTTCTTCGCATGCCATCCAAGTCGCCAACACACATGTCTGCAAATCATCCGAAATGAACGTCCGTTTTGGTACTGACTCCATCCAATCCTGTTTCGTTTCAGACCACCAGCAAAAATGTTTACCACCACCCAGCTGCCGTTTTGCCACCACCAACCATACGCCGAGGACAGGCAGTAACAGGATCACCCTCCACTTTTCCAATTTCCATTTCCCCACTTCCGAAACCCGTGAATCACCGCAGTCGATTCGCAATCACCGACTCTCCGACAAATCGAGCTAATCGGGCCAGACAGGCACCCAACCAAGTGGCACGGCAGCCAGTATGTTGCGTCACCATCCCTCTTCCCCTGCCCTTCTCCCTCTGAAATTGCATTCCACAAACAAAGGAACGACACTTGCATCAATAGGATCTTCATAGTAATCCATCAACGCCCATCCCCTTATCCGTGGGCCCGCGTCGTCTGCGTTCAGTAGAGCGCATCTCTGACGTTCCTGATCGGGCGAGTCGCGTTGGCGATTAGCGTCGTCCAAGCTCAATTGATCCAACAACCATTTCCCGACTCGGTCGTTCACGCCTTCGAACCCCAGACCCCACTTCGGCCATCCAAATCCACGGGCGATTACGGGAGGTAAAGCAAAGGGAATAGAGGAAGCTGACGTGAAAGAGATCGAAAGAGTCGGAACCGGTGAACCAGGAGCGGGGATCAGAATTTCCGTAGACAGCGAGGCCTTTTCGGGTATGGAAAAAAGGGACGGAATGCCATACCTATTTCGCTCTAGGTAAGCGACAGACATATGATATGATATGGCTTGCAAAGGGCAGCGTTCCTGGGTTTTGGGAGGCGGGGCAGCGCGCGAACTTACCAGTCATGAGTTTGGACCAGGGTCCGGTCACATTCCCACTGGAAACCTTCCTTTGCGCTGTCCGGCCAAAGAGGTGGGTGGATCCCATTGGCACCGTTCTTCCAGCCATCGCCACCAAACCGACTGAACATGACGGCTTTGCCTCGTACTTCTCCAAGAGTGGGTATTCGGTTTTCAAGGAACCACATTCGCAGTCCGCCGGGCGACGCCATGATTTCTTCGTGGACTAGTTTGGGAAACAATTTCGTGTCGGAGTCTTCTTGCTTGATCGAGACTACGAGCGTTTCACTCGCTGTGGTAGGCGAAGCGAGAAAATTATGCAGTGTGACGAGCATATCTGCAAATGGAGTAGCTTGGGGGAATATTCCATGGTATGCGATGAGTCGACCATGTATGATGGAGAGTCGAATGTCAACCACGCGGATCCCTGCATGCAATTGGGTATCCAAGGGTTTAGATTGGCATTGTGAAATGGGCCAGCCGTAGAATGCCATCGTTTCGTGCGTGCCTGTGTCGGTGGGGATCAGCAAAACCGTCTTCACAAGAATGGGTAGGACTGACCTGGAAGCATCAGGGACGAAAGGGGTACCGAATTTGGGATGCTTGCAAGGAAGCACGAGGTATCTCTGTACGGGAACACAACCAATACATGGTGTTTGCGGGTTATCTGTTTGATCATGGAGGTTAGCACAACCCTGGGCAGTTCCAATGCATGATGCTGCACACCCGATTGCGATACATGATCCAGAGGAAGTCGCCATGCACTGTAACCCGCTCCCACTTTTTCCCGGGTGCCATAGTGAGATTGATTGCGACCGAACTTGCACCCTCAAAGACGTCGATGAGTTCTTTGGGGCTGCCATCCTGCGAGCGTTTTGAGAACAAGAGGGGTGTGCATTTGGGAGAGAACTGGACGCTTTCGGAGAATGGGGGGACTAGGATGTGCTCATTCCTCGTATCCAAGTTCCCAAACTGGCAAAGGAGGCTGTCATGGGTCTGGTTTGAGATTGAGAAGCGCATGTCGCTGGTTGCCAGCTGGTTGGCGCCTGTGAGCATGGTTCCCACAGGAATTCCATAACGTGAAAGTCTCTACATTGATATTGCTGCCGAGCGTAGACCGTTGACAAGAGACAACTCTTATCTGCTGCAGTAAGAGATCTGAATACTGGCTGCGTGTTTTCAAAATGTGCAAATGGGCAAAACCCTGAACGTCGAAACGTTGAAAGCAACTCTGCAGCACTCTAGAGTTTCCAAACTGCCAATATCTGTACCCTACCTGTCAGTCAAATTAGATTCTGATCAGACATAGTCCGGTGGCATTGGTCACAGGTCACGTGATGTGACATTCGCGTATCCGGCATTCCCCCCTCATCGCAGTGCAGTGCAGTGCACAGGCTCACTGGCGCTCAGCCATGTCACAGCCGTTTCCTTCACAGAGCCAGCGTCAAGAAATAAATCCGGTATCTGGTGCAGCTCACTGCTGAGCCTCTCTGACCATATCGCCGTTCATCCAGGTCCTCACCGCATCTGTCCGCGATGTGAGATTCTTCGCCGCACTCTTAAAAGGCATCAACTTTTCCAACGTGAGTCCCTCTGTCCGTTTAATGAGCGTCTCGAATTCCAGCATGAATTCCTATTCGAATCTCCGTAATCGCCATTGGACCAGCGTGCATCCGTCACCCTTACCGCGGACACCGGAATGGGCATGATTGTTACCGTGGAAGAAGCGCATTGCTTACTTGGTGCGTGTTCCGGACAGACAGCCTCCGTGCTGCTTCACGGCCTCCTCCATTCTCCTTATTCATTCAGTTATCTTTCCAATTGACGCCGCCACCCGATCTCCACAGCAACTTCTTACATCTATCGAGATCACTTTGACGAATGGAGTTATTCGCCCGACCACTCTCGCCCCGAGAACTCGCAGCCTGTGCAAACGACACCTGTCCGTGATCCAGACTCAACAACGTTTGAGATACCGCTCACCACGCTCATCGAATGCCTCGGCGTCTTCGGGACGGCAAATATGTCTTCCCATTCGAGTGCACCCAAGCCAAAGAAATGGCGCAGGGAGGACGATGTTTCCGACGAAGAGCGCGGCGATGCCAAAGGAAAAGGACGAGGTGCCCCATCCAACAACCGACAACAAGCCAATGCAGCGCACGGGCTCGAGCACTTTTTTGGGGGAGGGAATGAGAAAAGGACCAGCATGCGGCTTTCGTATGCAGGGCCTGGCTACCCATTGACGCTGTTGCTGTGAGTATCTTACCTCGCCTTTTGTCCTTTCAACCCCATCCCCCGCGTTTCTTGCTCCCATATTTCCGACTTTCCTTTCACCTGTCAGGGTTCATCCGTTCACGGGTTGATCGAGCGAGGTAATGACGCATGCACAAACTCTTTGACCATGTCAACAGCGCCGAAGATTTTTCAGGGCCCACGACGATATGTGAAATCACGACATTTGACCCAGAGCCGAATATAGAACTCCCCTTTGACGGGGATCAAACGTGAGCGTTCAACATTTATTGTCCGCGCTGCGTGACTGACCGCACGCGCATATCTTTTCCCTTCTATTTGGTAACGGAGATAGTGTGTTGAAGATTATATTCAAGGTCAGCATTATGGTGGTTTAGCGCGCGCTTCCGAGCTTTAAGAAACTCATTCATAATTAAATTTTCAATTTGGCTTATTTACCGCATTCATATTTGCGCAGTCTTCATTGTGGCTCCGAGACGCATTGTCCGAACTCGACCCTTCCTGTGAGAAAATTACTTTCATCAGCAATCCGGCTGCGGACGTTGCGAGAAGTGCTGGACAACGAAGAGGGAGTGCTGGAGGAACGGCAAGCATTTCGAGGCCTCTCTTTCGTATTAAAGCATCAGGAGATTTCGGGAGCACCGAGGTATGTGACTCTCGTCATCTCTTATTATCTCCCGGTGGTGTTGCTGCTTCTCCGTGGTGATGGAAGAGAAGCGTGGTATTATTTCTGATGTTGGGCTGTATAGATGGATTACCCGAACGATAGGGAGGTATTGGAGACTTTTGAATGTTCGCGGCCCGTATCGGTCAGGTGAAACGTCTCACTTCTCCTTGGTGTGTTTATTCTCACCCGAACGACGCGGGCCGATTCACATAGTTATCGCTTCGCGCATATTGCGCACACCATCCGCGCGCTTCAAAGCTCAACAAAGACATCCTTGCGGATCGAAGCAGAAGGGTTACTTAGTTTGCAGTTTCTAGTCCCTGTGCCAAAAGCCAGGGCAGGCGGGACATCGGATTCATTCATAGAGTTTAGGGTGTGTACAGCGGGTACTTCAGCGAATATGCTCTCACGTGCTTTCCCAGTGTATGGCATTGGACGACGAAGTCGCATGACCAGGGCTCATCACAGCTTGTCTTCGCGGGAGGGGTGATCTTACCTTGGATTGTCGTTCGGTAGACAGTGAGTAATGCAGGAAAGTCTAAGGTATGTATACAAAGCGATTGGAGAACAGCAAAATGATCAGAACAGGCCATCGAAATATGCCGTGGTGCTATCCTTAGAAGTGGGTGGGACAGCTGCAGGTGATGGGGGTACTTCGCGGGCAGGTGGAAGGTAGTCAGCAATGATTGAGTCAAAAGAGGCTGGCGTTGACGGCGCTGTTCCAGCGAATGAGTATGTGTCTTTGACTTTGAAGGAAAGTGACCTGCCATGCAATGCTGGCTTTAACTTGGCTGCAAGACCCAATACAATCAGCTGGCGGATAGCATCGCCGTTCAAAGGCTGGAAGCAGATGGTTTCTAAGTGGGTTTTCGAAGTGATTGAGCGGGACGTACCTTGGGAGGTGGCTCTGTCTTTGCGGGTGCTACTGTTTCCTTCTGCGGAGGCTTGCAGGTACCAAGGGGATTTGAAGCCCTCCCAAGGTATGTAAGAACATCTCCTTTGGTCAACATGCCTCGAACACCAGTTCCCTTGATGAGCTCTGCATCGGTGACACCACCTTCGATAAGCAAACGGATGACAGATGGCATCAAATGCTTGGAATGTGTTGGATGGGAGTGTGTCTTTGGCTCTTGAGCAGGTTCAGGTGTCTGGGACGGAGGCGGCGATGAAAGGGTAGTAACAGAGGTCTCGGGTTTGGGTGCAGACGCTGATTTAGGTTCCTCCTTCGGTGTTTCAAGGTTGGATATGTCGTCACCTTCCTCTGCGAGGAGCGCAATAACTCTTCCGACAGTGACATTTTTACTGCCATCTGGGGCCTGAGCGGGTGTAAGAGTATGTGCGAGCGCGACTACGTCTCACTCAACAGACGTACCAAGATTTTGCCCAGAACGCCGTCTTCCTGTGCCTCCACGTCGATTGTTGCCTTGTCCGTTTCCTGAAACGGGTAAGTGGACTGGGCCGGGCGTACACGGCTTGACTACGCACGATTTCGAGTAAGACCTCGCCAGCGGAGAAAGGTTCTCCCTCCTTTTTTTTCCAGGAAGTGATACCGCCCTCCATCATCGTGGGTGACATGGCTGGCATCTCAAGGTTGGTGATGACATGGCGGACGGCGGATTGGTGCAGGCCTTTACATGTCACTGACTTGTGAGCGCAGAAAGAAAGTGAATGGGTGAACATACATCTACGGGGGACCGTCCGGGCTACGTGGGCAGCAGTGCGAAATGACATTGCGTGGTGAGGAGCAGCCTGCAGCGCCCTTTGTATTTCTTGTCCGTGTCGTGTACAAACGTTTTGCTCACCGGAAAGCAAGCGACCCCCCCTCCCCCCTTCGCCCAGAG
>JBBPQU010000945.1:0-12708 GCA_038092655.1 Boletus sensibilis
AACTGATAGATACTATAACAATATAACCTACTTGGATATCCCACCAGCTATCCGCCGTCCAAGGCTCATCATAGAAGCGTTCGAACTTAACGCCATTGTGTTTGTAAAGACGTTCGGCATCCCAAACAAAGTGCGGGGCGATATGTGGATTGTTGAGGAGGTCAAGCACCCATTGCCATATAGATCGAGCATGAACCTCAAAGGTCCGCTCCTCCTTCTTGTATGGCACTGTGATATTATGCTTGATAAACTGTGAATGGATTATGGTTGCTCTATTCACAGATAACATGAGCTATGTTCATTGTAACTTACCGGGGTGAGCTCAGCAGCAACGGCATCACATGCCTTTTGAAGTTCTTGCTCATTCTTGAGGGTAACTTGAGCTGTACCCTTGGCAACACACACGATGAGATTGAGAAGGGCATCAACCTGCCTCTGATTAAGTGAAGTGTCGAGCACAATTTCGGAAAACTCAAAGTCTCCCTCGCATCGGAATGGACACCAAGGAGTGTCGTCTGTGGGAGGCTTGAACGACTCGCACAAACGAAATTCATCAGCATCTTGGAAAAGCGTCTGACACTTGCTACGGGGGTGGTACTCAGTCTTGAAATTAGTTGGAGGATTAATGGCAGATTGTGGTAGTTGCTCGCTCGAGCTTTCTGTGGACATTGTTACATCAGAAGATACTGAGGTGATAGCATTGAACAATGTGACTCCAGTTCAGAATGCTCATATCACTCCTTACCTGGGCTGCCGGAGCCATCATCACCTGGCTTGTAAAGGGGTTCTGGAATACCTATGTTGAGAGTTAGCAAAAACAGAAAGGTTCGACCTGGTTTGGGACTCACCTTCATCCTCGTTCAAGTTGGGTTTGTTTCAGATTCCTGCACCGTGCACAAAGGTGGGAGGTGAACCTGGTGGGTCGTTCAAAGGGGTACTGCACTTGGATTGCATTTGAAGTTGGGCTGAGTACAGTCCATGAATTATAGATTCAGATGTTGTGTAACTTCGAAGATTTGAGTAGATTACTCACCTTTAAGTGCTTGCTCATAGTGGCACCCTGCTTCGGCACTTTCATTCTCTGCCTGGCTTCAAGCTTTGCAGCTGGCTTCATGTTTCTTGAAACCTTGGGGTTTGAGCTGTTTGCTACAGTGCAGACAAGGTATCAGGCAGGTCAATGTTTCCTCAGAGTAGTTGTACGGTGTGCGATGAGATTTCCATTGGGGTGGCATAATGGGAGAATGAACAAGAAAGCTGTGAGGCAAATGAGAAAAACGCAAGGCGAATAGCGTTCATACCATGCTTCCATCAAATCAAATTTCACTCCATTGGCTGCCCATTAAACACGTGACATTATGTCTTATCTAACCACGTTAATATGTCATTCTCATGAGCCTTATCATGCCCTGGCCCAGTATGGTAAGCTGCCGGCATTACCATGGCTGAAATAAATTTGCGACACATTTCAGATGAAAGTGGCACTGCATTGACTCTGAGGACTGTTACAGTTGGTAGGACCAGCGAGGCAAATGCGGCCACACCACAGCGAGCTTGATCGAGAGCGGGTCAGACAGCTTGCCGTGAGTGTGGTATTGCTTCGTCTTGGCAACAGGTACACACTGAGGGAAGTAAAGTCATTGACAACTAGTTCCAATGACACTTTTCTGTAGCAAAACACTGGCACCAGCACTGATACCATGGTCACATCTTTTCACTGTTGTCCTACTGGCAGTAATTTTCCATTGCATATTTCCTACCAATGATTTCCAGTCCCTTTGTATGGCTTGAAAGGTCTCTGCATGCACAACTTTTTGTTGTTCACACGATTAGGTGCTTTGTCATTGCCATAGCACGTGCAAACCATTCTACCTAGCTTTATAATCAAATTGCCACATCCTTCTCCAAGTTCAAGTCATCTTCCTCATTGCTCCTCTCTAGATCGGCCATTGGGACCCCTAATGCTCCATTAATTATCCCCCACTGCCCACGAGTTTCAACCAGACCAATAACAGACTTCAGACTTTGAATATCGGTGATCACGCTCGCTTTACGTGTGGTCATGTATACATTCTCTTTTGATTCCAGCTTCCCATCCATGTCACATGGTGTGACCAGTGCTAGGATGAGTGTCTTGCCCTGTAATGGTCCAAAGAAAGGTTCCTCTGGTATTGTGAGTACATAAATCTTTTTGAGATCGCTGTAGTTGACCTGTTTGATAGTTCCAGCCCAATCTCGTGTTTCGAAAATAACCTCGAACTGTCAGACCATATTGTGTCAATGCTGCAGTATAGTTGGTAGAGACACAGGCACACCTTTACGTAGCAGTTTCTCCTCTCCGTAGCACCTGTCCGTTGAGAGGCCTGCTTTGTTTGAAATAGATCACCACCATTCCAAATTCTGAATTTCCCGACTGAGTATGTGGGGGCTGGAAGTCTTCGTTTGACCTCAGAGCTTCATTTTCCCAGTACTAGACCTAGATAGTAGGAAATTTTCTGTTGAAGTTGCACATTGTTGCCCACCACATCCGTGAAAGGCGGACAAAGGACATGATCTGAATCTGCAAGATCAAACTAAATCACCGAGGTACGATATGGCTCATGGAACTAACACTCAGCTATGACACATTCGTGACCAATAGGATCATCTCCATCATGTTCATCATGACCTGCGAGCTCCTCTGACACATCATATCAGGTGGCAAGCTGTTCGAGGTAGATCATATGTAGTAGTGATTTGTTCAGGTTGCTCCAAGGCTGGACACGTGATTGAAGACTTCGGCTGAATAGCCAAGATTCTGCAGTAAAGAGTGAATGGTCAGTCGCAATATTACTTAACACACGGACAAAAGAGGAGGGTATATGTTGAACGGCAGCCGCAGTCTCCTCGCCAATTTTGTCCCAGATATGTGGCACAATCTTGAAACTCTCCTTTCCAGCACCTAAACCCTTAAAGTGTCCAGTCCAGAAGCTGACGAGATTTGGTATGATGTTTTCAAGGAGAAGATGAAACCACTCCCACAGCATGCTATGGGCATAGTTCAAGGATTTGACATGATGTAAGCAAGGGAGCTTTTTGATTCCTGTCTGTTTCACGATGCACTCTTTCTCAGTTTTTGTAGTGGCGGCATGGATGAGTGCTATGGTCTCGATGAACTCTGTATGAGTTCACAGTGGGAGGTCGTTGGAATCCCATTGTCGTGGGACTTCATCACGGGTGTAGTTGGTGGGGGGGATGAGGGGGACATAATAGTTCATTCCAGGACCACATACGCCACGGATCTTGCATGACCGACATGGGTAGATCACATTGTGCCCTTTGATCCCAAGAAACTTTTCAATTGCAATGATGTCTCCAAGTTTCAGGATGATGTAAGCATGTAGTTGAAATGATGCCTGGGTTCTCGCATTGAAAGTGCTAACACTGTATGCAAGCTCAGCACACTCATCATTGAGTGGAGCTAAAAATGACCTCAAGTCTTTTGGTTGATGAGGTTTGGGAATAATGGAGATATAAAGGAGATGTTTGAGATGTGTTCATATTGTTGGGGGCAGGTTGTAGTTCTGTAAGAGGATGGGTGTCACAGATGGACCACGGTGATGTCACTTGTACAGTAGGTACGCATCTGTGCAGAGAGCGAATGCGATATCACAGGGGTTGGTGAAGTACTTGTGATTGAGGTTGACACCATCAATGACTACACGATAGCACATGAGTCGTTGGTAATGCTGCCTGTCAAAGACATCTCGTATTTCGCCATCCTTTGATTGATATGATGCATGATAGGACATTTTATCAATGAAATCCCTGCATTGGAAGAACCCTTGGAGATGGGAAATGAGTGGAAAGTATGCATATTGGCAGCAAGGTGTTCCATTCAATTGAAACCACGCCTCTCCACAGAATGGGCAAGATTGGTAGTGAAGGTACTGATCATTGTATGCGACACAAGAGTTAGGGCAGCAGTCATACATGTTGGCCTTCACTCCTGATAGTGTTCTCATATGACAGAATAGGATAAATTGGAAGGCAATGGAGATTTTGTTGCAGAAGATATATTGCAGGTGATTGAAGGAGTTGCAAGGAATTCTGCTTGTCATAAAAAAATTGAACGCTCGGACATTATCACGGTCACTGTCTGATAATATGTTGTTTCCTATTGGGTGTTAGTAAATGAGCATACAATGGCTTTGGACCTATGGAACATAAAGAGGTCGGTTTTCTTTCGTGCATGATCCTCCTCTGTGAGCTCTTCTAGCAGAAGCTCATCTAGAAAATCATTTTTTTCCTCGCTTTCCTGCCAATTCCATAGACTTGATTCCGAGTTGTCAGAACCTGACTCCGAGCCTGATTCCAAGCCTGATTCTGAGTCTGAGTCTGACATATCGTTGACACTGATCATACTATGAGACTGATCTAATTCTAACATCAATAAGCCCATTCTTTAGATGATAGAAACAAATGCAAACCTTCTATATTGTCTTCGGGAGCATCAAACTCAGACTGAGTAGAGTTAGTGTCAGCATCCGAGGATACAGATATGGTTTCTGAGTGTTGCATAAGAGTAGCAACTTCCTGTTTGATGGCAGCAGCATAGTGTCTCTTCCGCTGATGATGGCTAAGGACTTTACCACAGGTTGGTGTACAATGACAGTGTTTTGTCCGGCAAGCCATGAAGATAAAAGTATGTTCGGGACATGTCGGATCCAGCACACCTATGATTATATAATTGTTTTGAAGTATTTGGCTCTCTCAATCATATGCTCCAAGTTGCTGCATCTCATTCACAAATCACAATCATCTCAATTCACCATGGCCAGACCTCACACCAAGAAGAAGCTTTCAAGACTCGATCAGCTTGGTGAATCTCTCACAGACCTACACAGTGTCATGCAAGAGCAGCATCATAAGTGATCTTATACAACACCTACACAATTTGATAAGGGGTTTTGCAGGCAAGCAGCGTGCCAAAGAACATGTGCAAAAGAAGCACCGCAACGGCGATAAAGCTACACACAAACACAGGGAAGAATCCCACAAAGACAAGTTAATTCCAAAGCCCAAGGGACATTGTGGCCGATCTGAGTTGAACAATGGGTACTCGCTTATCGAAGCCATGGGTCTCGTTGAACAGCGTCCATTGTACAATGCGCTATGTGTACGTGATCGCCTTGATAAACTAGCTTATAAACTAACAAAACAATCAGGATATTGTTCGTAAATTTACCATGAAGTATCTCGACACCAGTTACTCCCTATCTCAGCAAAAAGATAAACTACTCATTGAAAAGGTCATTTGTAAGGTGCAAGATCATTTTTTTGGCCCATATATGCACCAGTTTAATCATTCTTAGGTGCAAATCGAGAACAACATTGTCAAATGGTACGAAGGCAGATGGCCTGTACATGATATGATCAGGCAATACCTTAGCAACTGCTCCACAAAGGAGCATAAGATGCATGAGGTAGATCTGGCTTATACTCCAGACAAAATATATCATTGATTCTGTCTGAGTTTTTTGGACAGTCGTCAGACGGGTCTGAGTCGGATTCTGTTAGTAGGTGGAGAAAGAAGAAGAAATCCACCAGCCGTCGCAACCAGAAGAAGACCAAACCTGCCACAGAGTTATCTGATGATTTGAGTTCTGAGGACTCGGACTCAGAGCCAGAGCGTATGATGAAGAAGACCAAACCAGCCGAGAAGACCAAGCATGCTGCAAGAACCAAGCACGCTGCAGAGTCATCTGACGATTCAAGTTCCGAGAACTCACACTCAGAGCCAGAGCGTACAATGAAGAAGAAGCCTGGACCTATCAACAGCAAGAAACCGACCAAGCCTGCCGAGACGGCCAAACCCACTGAGAAGACCAAACCTGCTGCAAAGACCAAATCCACTGCAGAGTTATTCGACGACTCAAGTTCCAAGAACTCAGACCCAAAGCCAGAGCATATGACAATGAAGAAGTCCAAGCCAATCAACAGCAAGAAATCAACCAAGATGGCCAAGACAGCCAAGCCCGCCGAGTCAACCAATCCTGCTGAGTCAACCAAGCCTGCTGTGAAGACCAAGCCCACTGCGAAGTTATCGTTATCTGATGACCCGGGTTCTGAAAACCTGGAGTCAGACCCAGAGCCAGAGTGTACGACAATGAAGAAGTCCAAGCCTATTAGTAACAAGAAACCAACCAAACCCCAGGCTGCCAAGAGGACCAACCATGCTGTGGATTTGTCCAATGATTCAAGTTCTGATAACTCGGACTCAGAGTCAGAGCGTACGAAGAAAAAGAAGCCCAGACCTATCAACAGCAAGAAACCGACCAAGCCTACCGAGCAGACCAGACCCACTGAGAAGGCCAAACCCGCTAAGAAGACCCAATCCGCCGAGAAGGCCAAACCTGCTGAGAAGACCAAACCCACCGAGATGGCCAAACCCACCAAGAAGACATTGAAACCCACCAAGAAAACATTGAAACCCACCAAGAAGATGTTGAAACCCACCAAGAAGATGTTGAAACCCACCAAGAAGACCAAGCCTGCTGCAGCAGAGTTGTCCGACGATTCGGGTCATTCCAAAAATTCAGCCTCAGAGCCAAAGTGCACAACTAAGAAGAAGTCTATCAGCAGCAAGAAGAGGAAATGTGCTGAAGTTCAGATGGCCTCTCAGGCTGAGTCCAATTCCAACACCAATTCTGCCTCAGGCTCTGATTCCAGCTTAACGTATCCTAAGCTTATGCTTCGCATAAGAAGACCAACACCAGGCAAGGCACTGACCACAAGAACTCGCAAGGAAACCACCTCCAATCACAATTCCGACTCACCTGAAGACTCGGATCGTAATATGAAAGAACATGGACGTTCAGTGAAACAGAAGAGGATCATCAGGCACCAAACCTCTGGTTCACCCAAGCACGACAGAGTAGATCAAACAGCCCAGGTATGGATGTCACTTCTACTAGTAGAACAGAAGACTCTGCCAACTCAAATTTTGTGATTATCCAGAAACTCTCTAAGAGCTCAGTGCCATTTACAAACCTAACAAATACATTACCAACAGGCACTGGAGGCGCCACAGCCCAAACAGTATATCCATATTGTCTGCTATGGTGTATACTGACCCCAAGGCTCTCTATACTAGCTAAATGTGCAGCCATCGGAGCATGGTATTGCAAGGAGTCACACCACACCCAGCCACATTGGTGGTCTCTCCACTTCGACTATTGGCATAGATGCTATACCAGTAGAAAGTGAAAATGGTACACTGTACAGTGCTAACTGATCACATTAATCCCGTTTCTGCAGGTATCCCAGGTCTTTCTGACCTAAGTGACCAAGACAATCAGAATCTCACTAGCAGTGGCAGAACTCAATGCTGTCCAGGTTTATCATGCAAGCACGTTCTCCCAGAGCTAACTGCACTCCCATCCGAGATCAGGAATGCTCTGAAGACTTACAACACCCTCCGCAGGAAGCCAACCACACACCTCACTGCATGTTGCTTGGGTATTGACATCTGCAACATGTACAAATGTGAGGAGAAGAAAGTTGGCGCTCTGACATTGGCAGCAGATCGCAGCTGGCCAGTGACATCAATTGACTTCGCTCAGATTCCAAGGTGTATCGTAGGAATGTTGGATGACCTCAAGCACCTCATTTTCGATCCCAAATTTAGGGAGGATTTGGATATCTGGGCTTGGTTCAAAGCATCCCTTGTGTCCAATGGATTGTCGATAGAAGATTTCGCTCATCTGAGGCCCCAACAGGTGGCCTTAGCTTCTCACATTACCAACAATGCCCATGTTGGATAGTAAGTACTTGATTAGCTGATCTGTCGTACACCAGCTATTCACTATATGGGGTTTAGTTATGGAATGAAGGGTGCTGCTATCATTACTGTTATGATCTTATCGTAAATGACAGACCACAAGGCTCAGGACATATCTCACAGAGTACACAAGGACACTGGCTGAATGAATCAGGTGGGAAGTGAGTCCTTTCCGAATAACACCAGCCTACAAGGACTAAAAGTCCAGGCAATGACCACGGTGGTAAACAAGTGGATTAGACTGGAGAATACCAGTCATAAGTGTCTAGTTTATATAGAGTACAGGATTGCGCACAGACCAAGCTGTGTGTGAGAGGAACTACTAAATATGTACAGATGAGAGAAGCGTATTGTGTGATTAAAGAAGTGACATTGTGAGAGTAAGACAGAGATTAAAATCATGAGGTATGTCACGTGATTGGGCCTAGATCTTGGTCATGTGATTTCTCACGATCACATGTTTGATCACATGACTTTGAAAGTGAAATGATGAAGCGAATGAAGAAAAGTGACTAAGTCCAAAAAGTTTGAAAATATTCATATTATAACAATTACCCATACCCTCCTCGGCCTCTTCCCTGCTGTCAAAGTCCTAATTGACATGCTCCGGCCCTTCTGATCACATGTCCAACTCCTGACATATGTGATGGTTCCCTATTGTGTGGTGAAACTGATCGCTGAGGACCAAGATCTCCCTTCCATTGAGGAAGGCTACTCTTGCATGCTCACGAGCAGCAACGTTGGCGAGCTCATTAACCCAGAGAGGGACAAGGACGAGGAGTTGGATGAGATCTACCATTAGAACATCATGTCATTCATGAGGCAGGGGAAGCAGAGATCGGGAGCATTCACTGTCACCAGTGATGCTGCCACAGGATCTGGGTCAGGAGCAGCTGTGGGTGCCCCAAGCGCCACTGAAGTATCAATCCCATCGATCATTTCCATTATGATTATCTCATGCAGTTTATGCATAGGTCACCTCATCTCGTCCAAAACCATGCATCTACACCCACAAACCCAAGAGTTCAGAGCTGAGCTCCTCATCTACAGGTCAACATTAGATTGCCACCAAGAAGAATATGGTTTTTTTCTAATTGTTTTATTGATTGTTCAGCAAGCTAATCGAGAGAGATAGGGTTTGGATCATTCAGTTGACAAGCACATCCAATGCACACCAGCTCTTGAAAGAGTTCATGGTGATTGTGGTACTGTCCAACTTGAAGTTGGCAAGGGTGTGTATGAGGAGGTGGGGTCCACGAAGACCAGCAGAAAGAGGAAAATAACAGCAAGTGTTTGTACCCCTGGCTTACTATCTTGTCGACTAACATGATTGGCTACTGTGATCGAGATCCTCTAGTACCAGACCAGTGAGCGCCACATACGGTCTAAGGTTAAGGTGACAATCACTGGCACCGAATGAGGAGCCTGTTGTTGAATGGTACAGTAGTATACCATAACTAGTAGATAGTTCACACGTCGCTAGACACTACATAGTAGAACTCAGCTCTCTGAGTTTGAATATCACTCTTGATTCACAACGAGCATCATCTCAGTTAGCAATCAACCACCACAGGTAAGTACCAAGTGATCTGCGTGGGTGCCTGTTCTCTACAGGTTATGAGCCCCGAGTGGCATGTTGTGCAAGCTCACTCGCCACCACCACTTGGATACCTGCACCCGCCGTCTCGCACATTTCTGTGCGAACCCTTCACCGAAACGTATGCGACTCCATGAGATCTATGGGGAGACTCTGTCACCCGGATCCTTGGGCTCTAGGCGTTGTAAGTGTGACTCTTCTCGCCACCTTTTCTTGTTCTTCAACTTGATCGGTACTGACGTCCTATCCCAGTTTCCAACAGATAACCATGTCCTCCTCAAAAGACAACCTCTCCTCTGTCGTCCCCATCCTCACCGGCCCCAACTACCAGTCCTGGGCCCCCAAGATGAAGGCTTTCCTTTGTTCCCAGGATCTCTGGTACGTCATGGCCACCACATGTCCCATCCTAGGTGACGAAAAGTCCAATGTTGCCGCCATCGAGGCATGGGACCACGAGGATGACCAAGCCATGGGTCATCTCATCCTCAAGCTCGACTCTCACCTCCAGAACAAGTACCAGTCCGCCGCCATAGCTGTGCAGATCTGGACCGGCCTGCAGACCCAGTTCTCCAAGCCCTCGATCGCCTCTGCCTATATGGAGTTTAAAGCGATGATGGATACCACCATCCCTGAGAACAACCACCCCATCAACACTTTCCTCAAGCTATCTGCCCACTTCGCTCGCCTCAAGGAATACAATTACGAGGTATCGGCCCCCGTCCAGGTGATGATCATCCTCGCCAAGCTCCCACACTACATGGACGTGATCGCCCAGGTCCTCAATCTAGGACCGGTCGACGACCTCACCGATGCTACCAAAGAGGTGAAGCCCCCCACCTTTGCCCAGATTGAACGCATGGCCACCATGTCATGGCACCAACATGTTGCGTGACGCAAGCCCCAGGGCAAGCATGCCAACAAGATCAGCGCTGTCAAGCGCAAGGGCCAGGACCCTCAGTTCTCGCAGCAGCAGCAGCAAGGCTCCTCCAGCCAGCAGCAGCAGCAGCAGCAGGGTGGTGCAGAAGGGAAGAAGAAGAAGAAGCATCGGGGTCCACGCTCCGAAGCTGGTAAGAAAAAGCAGGAGGATCGCCACAAGGCGAATGCTAATTCTACTGAGGCGCCCACCGCCTCCTTCACATTCTCAGCGCCGGTCATCGAACTGGCATCAACTGTTTTCACAACACCTCTCGTCGACCCTCATCGACTCGCTCACACTCCTGGTGCGGCCCACTACCTGCTTTTACTCAGACCCTTAACACGGTCTCACTCACTTGCCGTCTCGAGGTCCCAGTGACCATCGAGACAGTCCACTGCCTGGACCTGGTTGCTAACCACGGTCCCTCCTTTGGTGCCTCCAAGGCATCGGCCTGCTCCTCCCTCTTTGGCCACCAGCACTCCACCTCACTCTCCCACTGTCTCAGCGTGGAGAATTTCGGCCCCTCTGGGTTCTCCCAGATCCATCAGGACACCTACATCAAGGACGTCTCTGACAAACTGCTGGACTGCCTTGAAGACAACATTGAGGCGGGTACGGCCTACCAGGTCGACGACGAAGACTGCGTCTCCCTTGGCTTGGAGCAAGGGGGGGATTATTACATGGACTACGAGCAGTATTTTAACCTCGACGCGCCAGTCTCCGACCATCAGTACGTGTCTCAGTCCTTCTTGCACCTCACAGACACTGATGAGTGACTCTATTCGCCACAGTTTGTAGAGTATATATTCTCGTCTGTCATAGGTAGTGATGATATGGACAACCTACTACCGCTGCCCAATTATGCAGAGTGCGACTCGTGCGATAAGCACAATGCCACCAGTAAGGGTAAAGTGTGGACAATGGATCTTGAAGACCAGATGTGGCTTCTCGATTTGGGAGCTTCCTCCCATCTCACCAACAACATCGACGATTTCATCGAGTACCAAGTCTTTACAGAGCAACGGTACACCCAGACAGCTAGTGGTCATGCTCCTATCAAAGGGCATGGCACTGTCTTGATTCAATTCAAAGGCAATGTTGTGCGATTATCGCCGACTATCTATATGCCTGATTGTTCCTTGAAGCTTATATCACTCGGGACATGACTTAAGGATGACTGTCTCTACTCTATCAGCTCACAGAAGCAGATACACATACACAATAAGTGTAACAATCAGCGTTTGATTTCTTTTCATTCACATGGCGAAAGTACTATGTACTGGGTCAGAGCACCTGCCATTAAAACATTGGCTAGCGCGAATCTCGATATGATCACCATTGATTATGAATTACTTCATCGCCGCCTAGGCCACCCTTCATGGGATGTCCTGCGTGCTGGGCGAAAACATATTAAAGACTTCCCGGATGTGAACATTCCATCCACTGAGCCAATTTGCCCCGGCTGTCAGCTAGGCAAACAAGCTAATCACCCCTTCTCCTCTAAGGAAGTGCGCACGAGTAAACCCTTTGAACTTGTGCACTCGGATCTTAAGTCATTCGAGGTGGAATCATACCACAGACACAAGTATGTCATTATCTTTTATGACGATTATACATCCATGGGCTGGGTTCAACGCCTGTGCACTAAGGATCAGGCCTTATTGGCCACAAAGGAGTTTATAAAATATGTCCAAACTCAATACAACACACCTATCAAAGGGTGGATGTCCAATGGAGGGGGAGAATACAAATCAAAAGCCTTCAGGCAATTGATGCACAACAACAGAATTCATGTCTATGATTCTGCGCCTCATACCCCACAGCAAAACGGATGTGCTGAGTGATTTATTCGCACCATCATGGACAAGGCCCAGGCGATGCATCTTCACGCTTGCCTACCTCCTTCTTACTGGGAATTTGCAGTAATGCATGCAGCTCACGTTTATAACCGCACCCCTAAGAAAGGGCTAAACTGGAGGATGCCCTATGAACTTTTATTCAAAGTTCCTCCAACCGTTTCCCATCTCCGTGTCTTCGGATGTGGCGTGTATGTTCATTTACCAGTGGACACTCATGGAGGCAAGCTGCAGCCTAAATCTCAGCTAATGATATACCTAGGGGTTGCTCCTGGAAATGAGTGCAATTATCTATTCATACGCCCGGACAACTCCCTCCACACCTACGCACATGCAGTGTTCAATGAGAACCTGTTCCCTTGCTGTGCTGGAGCTCGGCCTCACAAGCCTGTGAGTGAAATTCCTCGCCACCCCCACCAGCATGACCCACCAGTGGCCCCTCCATCTGATGATGTTGAGGATGATTTACCGCCACCATCACCACCTCGTGGTCGCCAACCACAATTAGCGCCACCTCCTG
>JBBPQU010000946.1:0-12687 GCA_038092655.1 Boletus sensibilis
TCCAAGTTCTTCTTCAATCTCTATAATCATATTGTAAAGGATAAGACAGCTTCTTATCCAAGAATTTGCATATTGAAGATCATCATCCTTCTGAATTTGAATGTGCAGATCATGAAGTGATTGGAATCAGTTCTTGAGAGATGCAAAGAGGTGTTCTGAATGGACTCGCACCTAGAAAGAAAAAGCTTAGTTCCAAAACTATCATATGTATACAAATATACATACTTTGGATAGATAGTAGTTGAAAGTCTTTTGAGACCTTGTCAAACCTCCCTCAGTTGGCCTTTTGAATGGAACTATACACCATAGCTGACAGCCATATGCACTATCAGCCCAAAGCCACCCAGTCTGGTTGAAAAATCAATAAGGAAAGTGTGCAATCTGGCTGTTTTGAAAGGCTGCAGAATCATGGAGACTTCCAGGAACTCCAATGACATAGTCAACAATCCATAGATTGTGTGAAAAGACCATAACCTTTGAATCACTAATAATCAATAAAATATAATATAATATACTGAATTACTTACCTGATTAGAAAGTGAATAGTTTGATTTCCTATCAAAAAATCCTTCACCATGCCAGCCTGGCTTCTGAAAGAGCTAGAATGGTGTTCCATCAACAGATAAGAATCCTCCCTTCCATTGAGAGCATGTCCTTTGGACCATATATCTTTGAGCCTTCTGCTTGTCTTCATAATCCTTTTACTAGGTCAGGTCAAAGTGAATGAAGCAGTCATGATGACTCTGAATAGCAATCATCACTCGCTTGTAGCAGTTGTGAATAGTGCCTACAGAGACACCTGCCCACTCTGCCATGTCCTGTGAAGTAGCTGCATTACCATAATGTCCAGTAGCATAGAGAAAAATTGCTAGCTGGATTTGAACTGGAAGCTGTGGGTTGTTGGAATTGTTGTGAAAGATATGGTGATTCTGGATAAGATTAACAATCTTGACAAAGACCTCATATGACACTCTAAGTTTGCACCAAAAGAGTTTGGGATTATTCAACTGCCACTCATCTAGGAGTTGAAGCTATGGAATCTGGGTAGAACGGGGGCGCTGGATCTGAAGAATCTGTGCCAATCTAATTTCATCCTCCTGTGCTGCAATCAATTTATAGAAGTTTAAAAGAAGATCTTCCACTGGGATGTCATCACTGGAGCTGGACTTAGTGGTAGAACTGGCACCGTTAGAGTAAGTGTGTGTTGTCTCGGAGTGGGAGGGGGAGGTATTGGATGAGTGGGAGCTGCCAGTAGAATTGGTAGAAGAAGTGGTGGTTGGGGATTTAGCATTTATCACATCAAGTAGCATTTGGACATAAATGTGAGCCCCTAGTTCTTCTCAGGCTTAGGAGAGGGCATTGAGAAGTTTTTGAGACTCAGAGATATGGGGCATTTTGATCAGGGTGTGACACAGGCTGTCCAAGTCCAGCTGGCCCTTATATCAGGCCAGGTTAACTAATTATAGTGCTAGCTTATCTACAGTTTGGCTGCCATGCTGGCATCACATGGTACCATTGTATGTGGGCTTACTAAGTAACTCTACTGAGTGACCAGTATCATGTGACCATCATTGCCTTTCTGTGTTGCCATTGTGTGATGGCATCATGGTGGTGCGTTCACATGAGCAGTTTTACCCATGCACATGTGCTGCCAGTGTTAGATCAGAGTTCAAAGTGCCACTTTTGTGGCTGTGTTGTTACTGAATCAGAGCTTGAATAATAACAACATTTTGTTTTGAACTTGAGGTTTGCTTAAGTTATATTTGGTGACTTATTCGCAACTTTGAGAGCCCTTATTGTGGGAAAGGACAGAATAAAAATGGATCAATCCAAAGTAGAGGCCATGTTGAAATGGCCTGAATCTATGACCTTCATGGGAGTTAGAAGCTTCCTTGGTTTGGCAAACTTCTATTGAAGGTTCATACAGGACTATGCCCAAGTGGCGAGACCCCTCAATGAGTTACTGAAAAAGGATCAGCCCTTCAAATGGAAAGAAACCCAGCAGACAGCATTCGACACACTTAAGCAGAAGTTTACATCAGCCCTGCTCCTAGCATTCCTAGATAATGATTCTAAATTCCACCTTGAAACCGACGCCTTAGATTTTGCAACAGGCACAGTACTATTAACAGAAAAAGGTGAAAAATGGCATCTGGTTGTGTTCTCTTCACACAGCATGTCTCCACAAGAACGGAACTACCCCATTGCCGACAAAGAAATGCTCAGTATTATTCACACCCTGGAAATTTGGTGACATTACCTAGAAGGTGCATGGCATCAATTTGAAATTTGGAATGACCACGCCAATTTATAGTATTTTATGAAATTGCAAGATTTAAACTGATACCAAGCATGGTGGAGCCAGTGGCTCACGTGGCTCAATTACCTATTCTATTATAAGCCTGGCACTACTAATACAAAAGCCAATGCCCTATCCAGAGGAGAAGACCATATGGAGGGTATTGAAAATGATAATAAGAATATTACTATGATATTGCTGGAACAGATACAAACCTTACCAATTGAAATCCACAATGAAGGTGAACAATTCCTACAAAAAAAAAAAACCATGCATCTTCTAAAAGAAGGTCACATAAAAGAACTATGTACAAAGCACAGTGCAGTTCAAGATGAGGATGGCACAATTAAAAAAGAACACCATAATTACATCCCAGAAGCGGACACCTTATGTCTAAAAATAGTAAAAGCCTGCCACAATACCCCTGTCACTGGTTATCCTGGTTATGAGAAAACCATTGAGCTCCTAAGTTGGAGCTACTGGTGGCCCTCTATAACTGGATTTGTAAAAGAATGTGTATCACACTGTGATCAATGCACATGTATGAAGGGCTCTAATCAAGCCCCACCTGGACAGTTACATCCTCTTGAGGTATCCAGCATACCTTGGGAACATGTCTCTGCAGATTTCACCACAGATTTGCCTATATCCAATGGTTATAACTCAATCCTAGTGGTTGTTGATCATTTCTCAAAAGAAATAGAGTTAATCCCATGCACTAAGACTGCAACAGCCCTTGACATGGCCAAATTCTATCTTCATAACATATGGAAAAACCATGGATTGTCCCATACCATCATATCAGACTACAGTTCACAATTTGTCTCACAGGTCATGCGGGACATTTGTAAATGCCTGGGAATTACCTTTAAATTATCCACATCACATCACCCACAAACAGACGGGAAAACAGAAAGAATGAACAGGGATTTACAGCAGTATCCCCACATGTTTTGTGCAGAAAAACAGAACAATTGGGCAACTTGGCTCCTGATCACACAATTATCCTATAATTTGAAGATCAGTGCATCTTCAAAAAAAACCCCTTTTGACATAACATGTTCCTATCAGCCAAGGATGGGATTTGAACAATGTGTATTCAAGGCACCTGCACATCAGCAAAACCCTTATTTTGACATAGTGCTACAGTAAGTACAGTCCACTACAGTAGCTACAGCAACAAAATTCACTTTTAAACACTTTTTTATGTCACTGTAAAATAGGGGACCTTACTGTGCACTGTGTGACTGTGCAGCACTGTACAGCACTACATAGTACTTAAGTGTTTTGCTGATGCAGTCAAGGACTTTGCTGAGTCTATGCGCAAAATGTTAGAAGAAACTAAAAATAACCTATTAAAGGCTCAGGAGCAAATGAAGCTCCAAGCTGATAAACACTGCTCAGTAGTGCCTCAGTACACTATGGGTGATAAAGTGTGGCTTGCCACCCAAAACTTGCACTTAGCATGTCAATCAAAAAAATTAACAGAACATTGGCTCGGGCCTTATGAAATCATAGGCACCACCAATCCCAACACATTTAAATGAAAATTAGTGAGATCAATAAAAATCCATCCAGTAATCAATGTTTCTCAGTTGAAACCATACAAAGAATGTCTGCCTGGTCAGCCAGCAGTACAACCCGGCCCAGTAAACCTAACTGAGGACTGCAAGGAGGAATTTGAAGTGGATTATGTTGTTGACTCATGCTACAAGGGACAGAGGTTAGAATACCTCATCCATTGGAAAGGATACAACAAGGAGGATCATACATGGGACTCCAAAGAGAACCTTATGTGATCTCAGGAAGCATTGAATGATTTCCATCACATCCATCTTACAGCACCTCGACAACTCTGTATGTCCAACCTGGACTTTATTCATCTCTTTAAGCCCTATGAAAACACAACAGAATGCTCCCCACATCATTCTTCGTTTGATCACCTGGAAGTTGACCCATAGAAGGGGGGTAGTGTTACAGTCACAACTTTCCTAAGTCTTTTCTTATCTTATCTAATCTTATTGTGCCACATGGTAATCTAATTATGAATACTTATCATATCATATCTTTCAAACTTAGTTGTTTCTCGCTCATGGACAAGCTTTACATTATCTTCACATGAGATCTACAATCTCTCCTACACTTTTACAGCTTCACTTCATATCTGTGCTGTGCAAGGCTATGTCCTTCCTTTCTTCTATTCCATTCCATGGCTATACTTACATGCTTTATTAATCATCACCATGCTTCTCTTCCATTTTATGCATTGCCATTCAGCTGTGCTGCCACATCCTCATGTTATACCCTATGTCCACATTGGTAGATCTGTTGTACACACATGTAAACAGTAGATAGTATATAAAGACTTAGGCCGCCACCAGAGAACCTGTGTTTGGTTCTCTTGGTACTTTCCCCTAGAAGTATTAGAGTAAACTCAATCCCTCTCCCTTCTCCTTCATCTTCCTTTGTGGTTTATGCAGTCTAGTGTGACTTGAAATAGTCTTATGACTTCTTGGGTTGTTTCAACTCCTATCTCCCAATTGGAAAAACTTTTCTTCTTATCAAGGAGAAACACCTATCAGATCTTGAGAAGGCTTGATAGAAAGCTATAGTCTCACATGGAAAGTTCCAATGGTTAATGAAGGAGTGTGAAACAACTCTAAAGCCATAGGCTCTGAGTCACACTAGAAGACTTAAACTACTGGGAAAAGGGAACTAGGAGTTTATTTGATAATGCCTTGGAAAAAAGCACCAAGAGAACCGAAATGAGGTCCTTTGGTGGTGGCATTGAGCCTTATATACTATTCTAGGATTGCATACAGCACTTGGCTGTGCTGCCACACTGGCCCACACACTCTATGCCCACATTGGTATTCATTCTTCCATTCTGCCACCGCCATGTGGTTGCCTCATGATATGCTTTCTTTCTATTCCACACTGCCTTATGGCTGTGTTCCCACATCCTCATGTTCATGCCCTGTGCCCAGTATCATAGATTCTATGTAAACATGTACATACTCTCCATGCATATGTATATAAACCAGCAAGGATCAACTGGCATCCCCAGTTTGATCCTTCTGGAGTTTCCCTCTAAAGCAGCTAACTCAGCACAGGGCCCAGTTCGTGGAGAGGGCGACTCTCCCCTTTCTCCAGAAGAACAATTTTTGCAGCATCTCTTTGACAAGTTAGAACCCTTATCGCTTGACTTCACCAAGAACTCTGACAGAGACTATCTCCATCCCAAGAGCGCAGCTCAGGTCATTTCCCACACCATCAGATTGGGAGACCACAGTGGCTCACACCTTTCAGGGATTTCACAAGAGTTAGTAATTGCCTTGGAGAGGCAAGCCATCGAAGAAGACTCCAATGACCAGTTGCCGGGATCCAACTACTTTGCCCCTTCTCCACCACTGTCCATATGATGTGGATTGCCAGAGAAGGTAGATGTACCACAGTTAGAGTGGTCAGGCATGGTAACTAGAACAGGCAGCCTAGTACCTATTTTGGGTGTTGTGCACATAAAAAGAGAAAGAGAGGAGATAGAGCTACCAGAAGAAGTAGCATCATCGACAAAAAGGCCTCATTGCAAATATGCAAAGGCTATATGACTCACCGTTCCAGGCACTTACTGCCAGAACAAGAACTATCTCGAATTACTCTATGTCCTCATATCTCCCTCTGCATTCCCAAATGTTGTCTTTAGAATTTGAAATCCTATTATGACTTCTCTTCCCACCGGACTCAGAGCGGCTTTGTCCACTGCAGCAATGACTGACAGTGCCTGGGGCAAACTGGCTGGCCAGTTACGGCTCTTCATGGAAGCCCAAGCAAATTCCCTCACTGCAGCAAGGCAGCAAAATGAAAGTCTATGTGATACCGTGGAACAATTGAACACACAACTAGGAGTGCAACCTACTTCAGGGGTAGTAGGGCCTTTGGGCAGTCAACAACACAGAAAAGAAGAGCCATGGCTCTCTCAACTCTTCTTGGACCCTGGCCAGTACGATGGCAGCATGGGCTGAAAGTTTGAGGAATGGTGGACATAGGTGCAGTCTTGGAAGGCCGCTAATCCCGATGACCTATGTATATGGGTGCGCAGCTATCCATACTGTGCTGTCCCAAATGACAGGCAGAGATGCCAGCATATTCACATATTCTCAGCTAAATGCCATGCTTGACTCAGATGAGGTTATGACATGGACAGAATTTGCCACCATGGTGGAAGGGCATTTCCAGTTGACAAATGAACAAGATTACCACCACAAGGCCATTTTGTTGCTGAAACAAGGTAATACACCTATGGATGCATTCCTCACAAAGTTCGAGACACATCAGATCATAGCAAAGTACCCCAAAGGACAACTCATTGAGTTGCTCGATCAAAACACTGACAGGAACATCCTCAACAAACTCATTATCAGCAATGGTCAATACACATCGTTCACCATGTTTAAAGTGAACTTGAAGAAGCTGGGAAGCTGATGTCAGCTTCTTAATTTCATCAAGGGCAGTACTGTGAAGCACGCAAAAACATGTGAGCCAGACGCCATGGACATCAATGCCATTCACAATGGCAAAGGAAAATGTTTCAACTGTGACAAGGAAGGCCACCATGCATAGGATTGCCTGTCTCCAAAACTACAATGTCCTGAATGCAAGCTCTGGAGTAAAGGTGACTCTGTCTCTTGCTCAAAGAGCACGAAGAAGGATGAAAAAAAGGTCCATGCCACCTTGGATAAAGATGGCACAAAGTCCTAGAATGACTCTAAAAGCTCCAAAGATAAGCCCAAATCGGACAATAAGGGCAAGAAACAGGATTGGGCCACAAGCATCAAGAATATAAACCTTGACAAAGCTTGTGCCTGGTTCGAAGACTATAAGGCAATCACTTCTAAAAATTCAAAAAATTAGATAGCCAATCTCACCATTCTGGGTGTGGGAAAGGTTTGAATCAATTCACACTCCTGTTTGTGGAAGAAACTGAAACTGATGTCAGGGATTCCACGGATATTAATATTACTCATCATACTCTCACATCAGGAGAGCCTCCTAGTGAGCTCAGCAGGGACGTTAAACCTGTGCTTAATTTCCCTAAACAAAACAATAAAAATGATGAAGAAATTCCAGACTACACTTTCATACAAAGCACCAACCCCGTACGCGAGATTAATTTACAGATTTGTATTGTGTCTTTCACGCAGTGAAAGAATTTCACTTTTCTTGATGTGCTCCTTGATTCCGGAGCCAATGCCATTTTTGTTGACAAAAACTTTGCTGAAAAGCACCAAATACTGCTTACTAGGCTATGAAACAATATACCAGTTTATAATGTTGATGGAACCAGAAACTCAGCTGGATCTATTACCCATGTAGTGGAGCTGATCGTGGAATTCCAGGGATATCGTGAGAAAATTACTGCAGAAGTGACAGACCTTGGCAAGAATGCCTTCATCTAGGATTTTGAATGGCTGAAACACCACAACCCAGAAATAGATTGGTCCATGAGCTCGGTCAAGATGACCAGATGCCCATGACACTGTCACATACTACAGGTAAACCCATGTTCATTCAAACCTTAGAACAGGAGGAATATGATATCCAGTATCAGGTTCATGCAACTATACACCATCTTGAGGACAAGCAAACAAAACCAAAAATTGAGAAAACAGCAAAGGAACTTGTTCCCAAAAGCCTGCATGAATTCCTAGATGTATTCTCGAAGAAAGAATCCGAGAGAATGCCCATCAGAAAACTGTGGGATCATGCAATCAAAATAAAAGAAGGCTTCAAACCCAAGAAGGGTTGCCTTATTCCCCTCTCCACTACAGAAGAAGAGGAGGTCTCAGCTTTCCTAGACAATCAGCTAAAGAAGGGTTACATAAGACCTTCTAAGTTACCACAAACATCACCTGTGTTCTTCGTGCCTAAGAAGGACAGCAAGAAGTGTATGGTACAGGATTACCGATACCTCAATGAATTCATGGTTAAAAATAACTATCCAATTCCACTCATTTCCCAGATCATAGACAAGCTGCAGGAAGCTATATTATTCACAAAAATGGATGTCAGATGGGGATACAACAATGTCTGCATTAAGGACGGAGACAAATGGAAGGCAGCTTTCGTTTGTTTCCATGGGGTGTTTGAACCTCTCGTGATGTACTTTGGGCTTTGCAATTCACCTGCCATCTTTCAAGTGATGATGAATAAGATTTTCGCAGATATGGATGAAGTGGTCATCCTTTACATTGATGATCTGATGATATTCACAAAAGCTGATAACCCTGTTGAACACAATAGAATTATAAAGGAAGTTCTCAGGTGTTTCAGAGAAAACAACCTATTTGTAAAACCAGAAAAATGCACGTTCCAAGCCACAGAAGTAGACTTCCTCAAAATGGTGGTTGGACATGATGGAATAAAAATGGATTTAGAAAAAGTAAAAATCATCTTGGAATGGCCAGAACTGAAAACGGTAAAGGGACTTAGGAGCTTCCTTGGATTTGCCAACTTCTATTGGAAATTCATACAAGATTACGCTCAGGTGGCCAGACCCCTGAATGATCTCACGAAGAAGGACTGCATGTTCCAGTGGATAGACTCATATCAGAACACATTCAACATGTTGAAAAAGTCATTTGTCACTGCCCCAGTTCTCACTTATCCAAATTTATATTGTAAATTCCACTTAGAAAGCGATGCCAGCGACTATACCACAGGAGCTGTATTATCCATTGAGAAGGATGACAAATGGCACCCTATTGCCTTCTCTTCCCACTCTATGTCTCTGCAGGAACGGAATTATCCTGTAGGCAACAAGGAGATGTTGTCTGTGATCCAGGTGCTAGAACAATGGCATCATTACTTAGAAGGTGCTAGACACCAATTTGAAATCTGGAATAATCATGCGAATCTCCAGTGGTTTATGAAGAGACAGGATCTCAACCATTACCAAGCTAGATAGGTGATGTATCTTTCATGTTTTAATGCTGCCTGATATTACAAACCAGGTCTGACCATGGGAAAACCCAATGCACTCTCCTGCAGAGAAGATCATGCTGAAGGAATAGAAAATGATAATAAAGGCATCATTGTTATCCCCCTGGATGCTATTAGGACAACCATCCTGATCTCAGATGAAGGGGACTTACTAAAAACAAAAATATCCAATAAAACATATCTTATCTTGGAGACCGAGATTCAACGATTATATAAAAAACAAGGGATCTGTGAAGAAAGAGATGGCTTGCTATATGATAAGCAAGGCTGCCTTTATGTACCACATAATGCAATTCTGCATATGGAGGTGATTGAACATCACCATGACACACCTATTGCCAGTCACCCCAGCTATGAAAAGACCTTAGACTTATTGCAGCACAACTATTGGTGGCCAGGAATGGCTACGCTTGTTAAAGATTATGTCGCTAGATGCGACACTTGTCAGTGTTTCAAAGGGACAAATCAGGCCCCTAGTGGGTCTCTTGTACCATTACCGATACCGAAGAAACCATGGGAAGATATCTCAGCAGATTTCATTACAGATCTCCCAGTTTCCCATGGATTTGATGTGATCTTGATGGTCATAGATCAGTTCTCTAAAGAGGTTGAACTGATTGCCTGCACTAAAACTTATTTGGCCCTTAACATGGCCAAAGCATTTTTATCACACATTTGGAAGCACCATGGACTTCTATGTTCTATTACTTCTGACAGAGACCCACAGTTTGCCACTCACATGATGATAGAAATTAACAAAGCCCCTGGAATTGAATCTAAATTATTGACGTCTTTCCACCTACAAACAGATGGGCAGATGGAAATCGTCAACAAGAGAGTTGGAAAATACCTTTGCATGTACTGCTTTGAAAAACAAGATCAATGGGCTGATTGGCTTGCCATTGCCTAGTTTTCCATAAACTCTAAAAAGCACACTTCTACCAAGGTGGCACCCTTTGAGGCCACAAGAACATACATATGTTCCACACATGGGAATTGAGCCCACTCCCACAGACAAGGCACCAGCAGCCACAACATTTGTCAGGTAAATGCAGGATGTATTAGAACATGTTAAAAATAACTCAGAAAAAGTGCAAGAGTGCATGAAACACAATGTGGACAAACACCAGTCCGTAGCACCAATCTATATTATTGGTGAGCAAGTCTGGCTTTCCACGGAGAACCTGCGCTTGATGTGGGCATCCTGTAAATTATCTGAATGATTGCTTGGTCCATATATTATCGAATTATTTGCCGGCTCCAATGACATTGAATTAAAACTCCCATGCTCCATGCAAATTCACCTGGTTGTGAATATTTCACAAATTAAACCATACTGTGAACGTCTAGACAGCCAAACTGTTAAACAACCAGGGTCTATCCATGTTGCAGAAGATTGCAACAATAAATGGGAGGTTGACCACATCGTTGACTCACGTCTAAAAGATAAAAAAACTTGAATATCTGGTTCATTGGAAGGGGTACGACGACATGAATCATATGTGGGAGCCACTGTCTAATCTTGGAAATGCCAAGAAAGCAGTGAATGCTTTTCATCGCTCCCAATACCATGCCCTGCGGGCACTTTCAATTGATTCCAAAGATTTCCTGCTCCTCTTTTCAAAGCAGCCAGACCCTTCTATGGGGCAAGTACCTTTCAATTACCTGGAATGTGATTCATAGGAGGGGGGTAGTGTTATGGTTGTACTGTCACAAGACTCCTTTTTGGACTTAATACTTTTCTTTTCACTTTCTTATCTTATCAGTGACACGTGATTATCTAATCACAGACACTCTTGATCACATCTTAAACAGACTCTGTGCTTGGACACTCTTCTACTTTATCTTCTCACAAGATCTCAGATCTCCCTTCCACCTTCACACCTTCACTTCATATCCACAGTGTGCAAGGTTTAGTTCCATTTATCATTCTTCCATTCTGCCACCACCATGTGGTTGCCTCATGATATGCTTTCTTTCTATTCCATACTGCCTTATGGCTGTGTTCCCACATCCTCATGTTCATGCCCTGTGCCCAGTATCATAGATTCTATGTAAACATGTACATACTCTCCATGCATATGTATATAAACCAGCAAGGATCAACTGGCATCCCCAGTTTGATCCTTCTGGAGTTTCCCTCTAAAGCAGACTCAGTCCACTCCATCATCTCTTGAGAATAGTTGATAACCTAAGGCATTAGTGCTTTGCGGTTGTTTCATGTACAGTGCAGGGTGACATAGTGGCTGGGCTTGGCCAAGTTTGTTACAGGAACCACTTTACCATTCCCTATGCTCCTCACTGACTTAGTCCCTATGGCACCAGCAACTGGACACCTTTCCTCCTTCAATGAGTGCATGAATGTGTAGATGGAGTGTGGGATTATGGGGGTCAAGGTGACTAGGTGGTGTAGCAACATGAGTAGGACTGGCATGGTGTCTGTTGAGACTTAGTTCAGGCTGGGTTATGGCTACAGGTTGATACATTCCCAAGAGTGGTAGCAAATTATTTGGTCATGTTCACAAAGTTTAGAAGGAGCAGGACTGATTTGTCATCAAGGAGTAGGTGATTGATGCTGTGCACATTATGTCTGATTTTGCATTCAAGAAGTGAGCATTCTCATGCGTAATAAGGGCAGTCTAGAAGGAAGTGCTTGATGCTTCCTACTATGCCAGGGCAGTGGGGGCAATGTGGTGTTTCTGCGTGCTGTATTCTGTGTAAGTGGAAGTTGAGGGCACAATGTTTTGTTTGTAGCCAGATAAAGGTAGTAATGTGTTGTCTGCGTACATTGGCGACAAGCTGTAAAAAGAAGCCTGTTAATAGTTATGGGTCTAATTTGGACAGATGACTGTAGCTCAGGGATTTTGTCCATATTCTTTTCCATCTGGCTTTCGCCACATATTAGTTGGCATCCATCCTTTCCTCAACCTCTGCAAGATGTCCAACACCTTCCCAACCCATACACCCCCATACCATGATATTTCCTCCTCCAATTTCACTGTTCCCTGAACCTCTCTATTAATAAGGCCCTCATCTGTCTGTTTCCATACCCATACCCTTCCATTTGACTCTATCCTGTTGATTTTGGTCTCATCTGACCAAACAACTCTCTTCCAGTGCTCAATAGACCATTCCTGATAGTTCAGGGCAAAGGCTAAACACTTCTTCTTGTTTCTTGCAGCAAGAAGTGGCTTTTTCTTCTTTGTTACAGCCTTGAATGAATGTTTTTTAAGAACTCTTCTTACTGTTTGTGAGGAGACCGGACTAGGAATGATGGAATTGATGTGGTGGGTAGCCTGGACAGCATTGGCAGCTCTGCCTGTGGTGATTTGAGTGATAATAGCATGCTGAGAAGTGGCTGAAAGCTTGGAGGAACAGCCAGAAAGAGC
>JBBPQU010000947.1:0-12680 GCA_038092655.1 Boletus sensibilis
GGTATAAGATCCAGTTGATTTTGTATTCTTCTTTGCTGGCAATAAGGTCAGGCAGTGGCTTCAGGAAGTTCAGACCATGGACAGGGTTCTTGCAATAAGAAGATAAGAGGGAAGCATGAAAGACTGGATGGATCTTTCATGCGTTGGGAAGTCAGAGTCTGTAGGTGATTGGCGATAGAACTTTTGTGATGGTGAAGGGTCCTTTGTATTTTGGGGTGAATTTTGGGTTAACAATGGAGCATTTCAGGTTACAGGCTTCATGCCAAACCTTGTCTCCATTCTTGAAAGGAGTGAATTTCTGACGAGTGCGGGTGGCCATAGTTTGGCAGGCGAGTTCATGGGTGGCAAGGGCTTCACTGCAAGTGGCATTCAGGGATTTCATGCGGGTTTCTATGGCGGGGAGAGAAGATTCAGTGATAACCAAAGGTAGGGCATGGGGTTCGTATTCCATCATGAGATAGAATGAAGATTGACTAGTGACAGAGTGAGGTTGGTGGTTGTGGGCAAATTCAGCATGGGAGATGTTGTCAGCCCAGGAGCCAGGGTTATTTCCACAGAAGATATGGAGGTAGGTCTCAATCTCCTGATTGACATGTTCAGTTTCACCATCAGTTTGTGCATGATAGGGCATGGAGAGGGAGAGGTCATAGTTTAAGACACATCCAAGCTCTTTGGTGAAGGCAGAGGCAAATTAAGGACCACGGTTGGAGATGATCTTGTCATAAAGACTGAAGCAGGTATAGACTTTGTGGAAAAAGAGAAATGCCACCCCCTCAGCAGTGATGGTTTTCTTAGTGGGGCAAAGAATCACCCTCTTAGTAAGCCCATGGTCGACCACTGTTACACTCGACCCAGGTAGGACCAAACATAGCCCTTGATGGTCAAGAGAGGTCTAGGGCAAAGGGTATCCTTGGACATGTAAGCATTCACAAGGCAAAGTGAGTCATCCTGCGGTGGGGTCCTGAGACAATGACAAGGAGACCGATCGAGTAGGATTGGGTCGAAGGTTCTGAGATATTCCACTGGGCGTAGATATGCAATGACAGTGGCAAGGAAAACCAGGCGCAGGGGCTTGATAGCTCACCTGACCAGGTCAGAGGGTTCAAGGGACCGGACAAGTCCAGGTCAAGGATTCCAAGCACGAGGGATGAGGGGAGATGAGGACCGAGTGGATTGTCTCAGCTATGCATGAAGTACAAGGTAGACAAGGGAGGTCTAAGCTGAGGATCAACTACAGTGGGAGTTGTGTATTTATATGTAAGGGTCCAGAGCATGGACCATGTGAATAAAGTACCAAAAGTGGAAGGGGAATTGTGGATGACGTGTCATACAATAATGGGAGCCAATGAAGAAGCGATGTGTCAGCTATTATTACAAAGATAAGGATGGCATCATCACAGCATAACGACTGTGGAATCACATGGTGAAACAGCAATAGCTGACTGGAGGAAGTCACGTGATTGGAGAGAGAAAAGATGTATGAGGTCGGAGTTGAACGAATGACTTGTAGGAATACAGCGCAAGGCTAAACATGAGAAAAGAAAAGAGTAACCGGTAAATCGTAACATTACCCCCTCGTTATGGTCGAAGTGCCACTAAGAGATCTCTTAAGGGGATCCCATGATGTTGGCCCAGGCTTCTGTGTTGTATGGATCATTGTCGATATAGACATTGTCGTAAGGGTCATCTGTGCGAGGTGCAGGGACAGGGAGTGGATGAGAGTGTTGAGATGGGCGATGGGCCTGGTGGGATCTCTGGGAGTCAGTGGTGGTGGATGTGCGGAAGCAGCAGGAGCAAAAGGAACCACGAGAGGACATCTAGGATGCCAGGAGCAAACATCAGTGTGGTGGCCGGGGGCCATACGATGGCAGATGGAGCAGCAGAAACATGGGCAGTATGCCTGGTTGTGGCCAGGTGCGACACATTGATAGTAGGGGCAAGAGTATATGGGGTAATCCCGTTTCATGTGACCGAGGCATCTGCATTGAAAGCAGGCCTGAGAGTAGTGCGGGTGAGAAGGCAGGAGCAGGTTACTACCGTAAGTATGGGCTTCGGCTTGATCTAGTGCTGCGAGAGAGGACTCATCGAGTGGCAAGGAAAACATGGAGGGAGTTTTTGGTTTGCGTTTGAGGAACACGGAGTCTATGGTTTCCTCATGAGGGAATTCGGGTTCCGAGAGAGGAGGGGTCAGTGTAACTTCAGAAGAGGAAGGATGAGGAATAGAGGTGACGTCCCACTCTGAGGGCGGCAGCGTGTGTGGTGGTCTGGTTGGATAGTTGTTGCCTAGAGTCCATTACAAGGGCTAGGTCATTGGTGAGGGGGCGAGTGCGACAAGCGAGGTCAAGGAGATATCGGTTGGTATCGACCAAGAACTCGAGCATGTGGAGTTGGAACATGGCTATGAAGAGTTGGGCTTGTACATCAATAAGTTAGCAGAGAATGGGGTGTGGGAGAGGACGTACCTGACGCGTTTTTCGGGTGGGTTGGATGGGTCGAGTGGGTCGGGTGGGTCATTCTTTTCTGTTATTTCGGGTATTTTGGTGTTTTGCCACATGTATTTCCTTTTTTGTCCACCAAAAACCATGTGGCTTGGCTATAGGGAATCTGTTGTCTGTTAAGTAGGGCGGTGCCACAGCCACAGCCTCGTGCCCACAACCGTTGTCCGTGCAGTAGGGCTACGCTTCTCGCTTACATAAGCTAGCTACATCGCACCACAACCACACCCACTGGCAACCACTGCAACCACTCCCTCCCTACACCATCCCTCCCTACATCACTGCTATACCTGCCCATAAGGTGATAAAATATATTCATCTGAAGTCTGAAAGTGATCTCTGTGAGTTTAATACCTTAATGAATAATGTTCTGGCTGTCATCTGATAAGAGATCTAACCCACTGATAAGAGCTTTTGTTGCTGGTGTGTATGTATCTGCTGTTCTGTGGCCCACTAAACATTATACAGGATATAGGATCTATCAAAAACAAAGTGAAAGTATAGGTCTTTGGATTGGGCAGATCTTTTCTGTTGATGCAAGGTATGTATGTGTTCTTTGATTTGTGGACTGACATGCATTGCTGCCCAGGCTATTGGAATCTGTGAGCATACAGATTTGACCCTGTACATCCTGATCTTGGTGAGTTTTCTACATAATATTCTCATGTGATGAAATAATAAACTGATTATGGGCTGATAACTTGAAGAGATCTGATCCATTGACTTTGAAGCTTTGGTGCTGGTATGAAATATGATGCATCTCTCAATCTGTAGGCTAACCTTCAGTATCACTCAGTTTGTTTGTTTTAGGTTCTGAAACAAAGTGAAAGTGTAAGTCTTTGGATTAGGCACTTGATCTTTGCTCTACTATAGTGTGACAAGAGTGAGAATCAGTGCTTCAGGAAGAAGTGACATCAAGTCTCTACCACCTAGCTTCACAGATTCAACTCTGTGTGTCTGCTGGTTGTCTTGAGACCTCTGATTGCACTACAGAGTAGAGACTTGATTGGAGGCTGCCAAGGAGACTGACAGGTCTTTGACCAGTCTTTTCATTCTTGCTGTTACCTTTCATTTTGTCTTAGGCTTTTTGCCTTTATCTCTGTCATACTCCTGCTCTGGTTGCCATTCAATTAACTCTTGTCACTGCTGTGTAAGCAGAGGGATTGGTGTGCATCCTTGGCTACCTTTCTGAAGATCTGGCCACACCTGGACTTTCTTACCTGGACCTGGACCTTTTCCTCTGGACCTGGACCTTTTCCCCTGGACCTGGACTTTTCCCTAGACCTGGACTTTTCCCTACCTGGACTTTCCCTACCTGGACTTTTCCTATCTGGACTATGCCATACCTTGGATCTCAAAATCTCTAATCATTGATTTAGAATGTAGGTGTTTCTGGATTCTTGGTTGATATCTTATATGGATTTTCTATTAGGTCTACTCCTCCCACCTCCCCCCAGCGTGCCCAAAATGCTGCTCGCCAGGCTGAACATGACCAACGTCAGCTTGGTTCTCCTCCATCACATTGTTATCCCCATCCTGCCATGCAACCACCTTCAAATATGCCTGCTGCTTTGATGGTGAGTCTGTTTTAATCTGTTATACAAATATATAAAATGCTAAATATTAATTCTAGATCCACCCCCCTGTTCCTGTTCACCAATATCCTGGCATACCCTGTCCTCAGATTGCATATCATGACATGCAACAGATGTACAGGAATCATCAGGTGCAAAATCCATTTCCTCCTATCAATATTCCACCACCACCACTTCCCCCTCCAATGCTGCCTGCCTTTCCTCAGCCACCTATTCCTCCAAATCAGCCACTACCTTATCAAGCATTTGTGCCACCCCCTCCACAGCCTCATAATTATCCTCAGATGGGTGCTCAGGTGGATTACAATGCTCGCTTATTGGATGGCTTTAATCAGAGTCATGGCAGGCGGCGCAATCAAAGACATAATCGTTCCTCTGCTGCTCATTCTGAACCTACTAGTGGTCCTTTCTTGTCTCCACCACAAAATCCACAGATCCACCAGCATGTTATCAATTTTCAACATGAGGCAGAGGACCAGAGATATTTGCAAGCTCAGCAGAAACAAGAACAAGAACATTCCATGAGATTGCAACAACTACAGCAGCAGGAGCAAGAGTGTCATTGCCAAATGCAGTTGCAGCAAGAGCTGGTGCAAAGACAAGAACAGGAGCATCAAAGGCTTATAGAGCTTCAGCAAGAGGCTTTGCAATGACAGGAGCTACATCGCCAAAGAGTTGTTGAAGAGCAACAAGAGGCATTGCAACGTCAGGAGCTACATCACCAGAGACTAATGGAGGAGCAGCAAGAGGCATTGCAACAACAGCTGCTACATTGCCAAAGACTGATGGAGGAGCAGCAGGGAATATTGCAACAACAGCTGCTATATCACCAAAGACTTATGGAGAAGCAGCAAGAGGCATTGCAACAACAGCTGCTATATCACCAAAGACTTATGGAGAAGCAGCAAGAGGCATTGCAACAACAGCTGCTACATCGCCAAAGACTTATGGAGGAGCAGCAACAAGCATTGCAAAGAGAGGAGTTAAATCATCAGAGACTTCTGCAAGAGCAGCAACAAGAGGAGGAGCATGAGCATCAAGAGTTTCAAGCAGTCCATCAAGTACAACAGCTTTCTCAAGCTTTGCTTGCACAGGCCTTAGAAGAACATAGTCAGCGCTCAGCAGAACAGTATAAGCAAGATCAGGCAAGACAACAGTAAGCATTTGCTCATTATATGTATTTATCAAAATGTCCTAATCTTTAATTTGCTAGGCCTGATCCTGCTTCAAGGTCTCCCTCCCCAGCTCTTGATTTTCCTAATGATCCTCCTGCTCCAAGATCTCTCACTCCTCCTCCTTCTGGTCCTTCTTTATCCAGATCATCTGTATCTAGACAGTCATCACCAAGACTCCATTCATCCATTTCTAATGCTGATTCTGATAACTCCAGCTCCACTTCATCTGACGATTCTGATGATGCCAGCTCAAGCTCCTCCAGCAATTCTAATCACTCCAGTTCCAGCTCCAGCTCATCTAGCAGTTCTGATCACTCCATTGCTCCTCATCCACCCTATTGTATTCCTCTTGGTGGAAGACCATATGCTGAGCCTCTTGAACACCATTCTCTGGGACCCATGAATATCCAGTGTTCAAATTGCCATGCCTTTCACTTTATGTCAGAAAAGCTTTCCAACTCTGGCATTCATAATTCTCGCTTTGGCATGTGCTGTCTTCAGGGTCAGATCAATCTTCCTCCCATTCAGCAGTGGCCACATGTTCTTCAGGATCTCTTTGATGACCCTCAGGATTACAGGCAGTTCAAAAAGAAGATTTGCCAGTATAACAACACTTTGGCATTTACTTCTATGGGTGTTGATGTGGACAATCAAGCTATCCAAGGATCTGGGCCCTCATCATTCCATATTCATGGCACACTCCATCATCTCATGGGTGCTCTCATACCACCAGATGGTCTCCAGCCCTCCTTTGCCCAACTCTATATCTATGATCCAGAGGAGGCAACCAATAGGCGTGTCCAAAGCAATCCTCAACTGGACCCTGGTATCTTGCTGGATCTACATACCATCCTCAGGGACATTCATCCTTATGCTTCACTCTACAAACAGGCCTATGAAATTATGAGGGTAAGTTTATGTCTATCTATTTTTCATTGATCACTCAAGCTTATGATTGCAACTATGTAGGCCAAGCCTGCAGAGGAGCACACCAATGTACACATGAGACTTCATCTGCAATAGGGTGATGATGCTAGAAGATACAATCTGCCTACTGTGGATGAGGTGGCTGCAATAGTTCCTGGTGATGGCTTATAGGATGTCAGAGTGGATCGTGATATTGTCCTTCGTCTCCAAGGTGGTGGTCTACGTTGCATCAGCAACCTTCATCCATCCTATCTTCCACTTCACTATGTCCTTTTCTTTGCACATGGAGAGGAAAGCTGGCATCTGGATATTCCATTGCAGGTTGTGAATAATTGCCATCCCCATCGCTCCAAAAAGGTCACCCAGATTCTTTGGTATGCTTATAGGCTGCATGTGCGTCCAGTGGACATAGAACCTTCCAATCTCTTCAAGGGTGGTAGACTTTTCCAGCAATTGATCTGTGATGCCTGGGCTTTCATTGATCAGTGCAATCTCACTTGGGCTGCCAACAACCAGACAAGACTTAGGGCTGATCTCTATCAAGGATTGCAAGACCGCATGGCTCATGATGGTGTTCAAGATATGGCTCAGGTTGGACATGTCCTGCTTCCCTCCACTCACAAGGGTGGTCCTCGCTATATGCAGCAGCTCCTTCAGGATTCTCTGGCTATCTGTCATGAATACAGAAAACCTGACCTTTTCCTCACCATGACTGCTAATGGAAGCTGGCCAGAGATCACTCAGAATTTGCTTCCAGGTTTGTTTTCTCCCTTATTGCATCTGACCACAATCTGACCACCATGCTTAACAATAGGTCAAAGTGCTGTGGATAGGCCTGATCTGGTCACAAGGATTTTCCATGCCAAACAGCAAGCCTTGCTCAAGAAGATTCATGATGGCTACTATGGTCAGGTGGCTGGCTTTGTCTACACCATTGAATATCAAAAGTGTGGTCTCCCTCACATGCATCTTCTAATTTTCTTGGAGGAGCCAGACAAGATTCATGCTATGGAACAAATTGATGCCATCATCTCTGCCTAGATTCCAGATCCCCAGATCCATCCCCAACTTCATGCTGCCATCACCAAATTCATGCTCCATGGTCCTTGCTCTCCTCAGAGATGTATTGAAAACAACATTTGCAAAAAGTGCTTTCCCAAGGCCTTCTCTCCTCACACCATTATCAAGAAGGATGGCTATCCTGACTATGCTCACCCTGACAATGGAAGGACTATTCAAAAGAGGCAGGATGTCTTTGACAACAAACATGTGGTGCCTCATCCCAAGGAGCTGGTAGTGTAGTTTGACTATCACATCAACCTGGAAGTCTGTGGCTCTATCAAGGCTATCAAGTACATTCACAAGTACATCTACAAAGGTCCAGATCGTGCCACCATTCAAACAAAAGGTCATGATGAGATTCGCTGCTATCTTGATGCCAGATACATCTTCTCCACCCAAGCCTGCCACAACATCTTTGAGTTCCCCATGCATATGGAATGGCCAGCCATCTATTGTCTTCCTGTTCATTTGCCAGATCAGCAAAATATTGTCTTTCGTGCTGAAGCTCACTTGCAAGAGGTCATCAATAATGCCAAGGATACTCAGCTGCTTGGATGGTTCAGAGCAAACCAGGATCCTGATCTCATTGCTGCTGGAGCACATGACTATCTCTACCAGGAATTTCCCAAGAGGTTTGTCTGAAACAGGCAACGTACTGTATGGACTGTTCGTTAAAGATACAAGGCCATTGAACACATGTATTCTATTCCTGCCACTGCTGGAGAGGCTTTCTACTTGCGTCTTTTGCTCACTGTGATCAAGGGTGAGATTGCTCATAACATGTAAATAACTCAGCACTGATCACTTATTCTAATAGGTGCTACTTCCTTTGAAGATCTTCATACTGTCAATGGTCATCTACATGATTCCTTCAAAGAGGCCTGTCGTGCACATGGTCTCTTGCAGGATGATAGAGAATGGTTGTTGTGTCTTCAGAAGGCTGCTCATTTCACCATGGGCTATCAATTCCGCCATTTGTTTGTCATCATCCTGGTGCATTGTGCTCCTGTGGACCCAGATCGCTTATGTGAGGTATCCAAGAACAATCTTTGTGGTGATCTAAACCACTATCTCATCAATATCCTTCACATCCCTGAGCCCACCCAGGACCAAGTCTATGATTATGGCTTGCATCTCATAGCCCAAGCTCTCAGGACACATGGCAAGACCTTGGAAAGAGACTATCCATCCATGCCTACACCACAGGGCAACTGGCATCAGCAGGAGGGAAACCAGCTTATCAATGAGCAGAGAGCATATGACAGACAGGAGCAGCAAGCATTTGTGGACAGAGGCCTTCCTACCTTAAACCTTCAACAGAGAGCTCTCTATGATGCAGTGATGGACAGTGTTATCAACTCCAATGGATTCATGTTCTTCCTTCACAGTGGTGGTGGATGTGGCAAGACTTATTTGGCCAAGCTTATTGCTGCTGCTGTTCGTGCAAGAGGTGAAATTGCTCTTTGTGTTGCATCCACTGGTCTGGCCTTCCTTCTTCTGCCTGGTGGTCGTACAGCCCATTCACGGTTCAAGATTCCCATTCCCTGCCATGAACAGAGTACCTGCAACATCAAGAAGGATGAATTCAACCATCAGCTCCTTCAGCAGACATCTCTCATCATCTGGGATGAAGCTGGATCTCAACATCATCATGTGGTGGAGTCTGTGGATCGCACTCTGCGTGATCTCCTCAATAGAAACCAACCATTTGGAGGTATCACTATCCTATTTGGTGGAGACTTCAGGCAAATTCTTCCTGTAATCCAGCATGGCTCAAGAGAACAGATTGTCCCTGCCACTCTCACCCACTCCAACCTTTGGGCAAATATGTCTGTCTACTATCTGCTTCAAAACATGCGTCTTGGTGAAGATCCTGAATCTGATGACTGGGCATAGCAACTTCTTCACATTGGAGTCACTGATGGAGATCTGAACCTTCCTAACCACATGCACTGTGGTAATGACATGCCATCCCTCATCAATGCCATTTACTCTCAGCTCCTTGCCAGAGACCAGAATCAACCTCTTCCTGATTAGTACTTTTTGGATCGCACTATTCTTGCTCCTAGGAATCTCCAGGTCCATGAGATCAACTCCACCATCCTTAATTCTGTAGCACCTCAGGAGAAGATGACCTACCTCAGTGCAGACTCTGTGACTGATAGAGAGTATGACTACATCCAGCCAGAAGTCTTGCATACCTTCAACCTCTCTAGATTTCCCCTTCATCAGCTGGAGCTGAGGAATGGTGCCCCACTCATGTTGTTGAGGAATCTGGATCCCATCCATGGTGTCTACAATGGTACTCGGTTGAGGCTAATCAGATTCACTTGGCACATCCTGGAGTGTCGTGTGCTAGGTGGAGAAGGCAATGAAAATGTGGTGTTCATTCCTCAGATGGCCATTGATAGTGGACTGGAAGATTCACCTGTTCCATTTCGTCAGTTGCAATTTCCTGTACATCTGGCCTATGGAATGACCATCAACAAGTCTCAAGGTCAAACACTGAAGCATGTTGGTCTGAACTTGAGTTCACCTGTTTTCTCTCATGGACAACTCTATGTGGCACTTTCACATTGTACCCATCCTAGAAACATCAAAGTTCTCTTTCCTTATGATGCAGACAATGAAGAAAATACCAAGGTTACAAATGTAGTTTGGAATGAAGTATTTAGAAACTTTGAATTATGAATTGTACTATAGCTTTGTAACCAGAATGTTATTTAAAAATTATCTCAATTGAAAGTGTACACATTAAGACTTTACAACACTTGGAAAAACCTTGTAGCAAAAAAAACTTGGATGATTGTGCCTTCAGCACAACAGTAGAAGGTATGTAGACTCTAACAACAAAAACTCAGATGATTGTGCCAAAGACACAACAGTGGCAGATATGTAAATTCTGACAATAAAAACACAGATGATTGTGCCAAAGGCACAACAGTGGCAGGTATGTAAACTCTAACAATAAAAACTCAGATGACTGTGCCAAAGGCACAACAGTGAAAAGTAAACTCTAACAATAAAAATTTGTATGATTGTGCCGAAGGCACAACTGCAGGTGAAAAATAGCTAGTACAGATTATTGAAACAACTCCCTATTCCTAAGGAACCCTGGAACTCCATTTCCATGGACTTCATTGAACAGCTCCCTTTGTCCTCTGGATTCACAGCCATACTCGTCGTCGTAGATTATCTATCCAAGCAGTGTATATTCATCCCAACTCACAACACAATTACATCTCTGGAGCTCACAAAGCTCTTCCTACTCCATATGTTCTCTAAGCACAGAGTCTCTTTCCACATCACCTCTGATTGAGGCTCTGAGTTTGTATCTCATTTCTTCCATTCACTTGGCAAGGACCTAGATATCAGGCTCCACTTTACCTCCAGTTATCACCTGGAAGGAGACGGGCAGACAGAACGAATGAACCAGACGCTCAAACAGTACCTCTGAGTCTATTGCAATTACCAGCAAGATAACTGGTCTGAACTCCTCTTCCTTATGGAGTTCACATACAATAATGCTCCAAGTGCTACCACTGGTGTTTCACTGTTCTTCACCAATAAGGGCTATCACCCCAATATTGCCGTACATCTAGAACATGACCTCACCTTAGCTCAAGCCTGAGAATATTCTGTCGATCTTGACTCTCTCCACCTATTCCTCTATGAGGAGATGGCCAATGCCCAAAAGCAATACCAAGGACCCACGAATGCTAAGCAGACTCCGGCACTGGACTTCAAAGTTGGTGACCAGGTCTTCATCAAAGCCAAGTATTTCCACTCAACTAGGCCCTCCAAGAAACTCTCTGAGAAAAACTTGGTGCCATATACAATCATTGCTCAGGCAGGCACCCACTCCTTCATGCTCCAACTACTGGATTCCATAAAATCCATACATCTGGTGTTCCATGTCTACCAGTTAGAGCCCTCCATTCCCAACACAATTCCGAATAGGATACAACCTCCTCCACCTGCAATTGCAGTAGATGGCAAACTGGAGTTTGAGATCTCCGAGATTCTCGACTCCAATGTCAATTGCTGACGCCATAACTGCAATCTCCTTTACCTCATTCGATGGTCAGGATATGAAGGGACCAACGACAAAACCTCTTGGCTGTTAGCCACCAAGCTTGGACATGCCTCTGAGCTTGTCGAGGAGTTCCATTTCTGGTATCTGGACAAGCCTGGTCCTCACACTGCCTGATGTTGATGAAACAATCACATTATCAAGTACATTTTGGCATCTATCTATACCACCTCATCTATCATCTCTGTGTCTTCTCTGCTTCCCTCCTTTTTGTCTCCATCTCTGCTCTCCTCTTCTTCTGCCTTCCATCTTGCCTTCACCACTTCCTCTTTTTCTTTCCTCAACTCCTCCAACTCCTCTCCTACTTTCCCATCCTCCAACTCCAACTCTGACTTCTCCTGCTCTCCATAAACCTCCTCCGCTTTCAACTCTACTAGCCTTGCTAGTAGATCGTTCTGGCAGTCTAACCACCTCATCATCCCCTTCATGACATCACGGATCTCCATTAGGATCTCCATGGTGCCAACCTCCGACCCCTTGAAGCCACTTGCTCCATCCTCTGACATCTCCATCCTTGCCTTCTTCTTCTTCTCCTTATGCAGCGACGACTCCTCTGCATTTCTTCTCCGCTTCATAGCCTTCACCTCTTTCGCTCCTGGCCAAATGCACTTGGCCTGCACTGCCCAACACTCCACACACAATGTCGGCTTACCAGGCCTGAGCGTACACTTGAGCCCACAATCCTCACATCGCACACACACTGGTGTCTCTGACTCTGACTGTTCCTGTGCCTTCCCCTTTCCTTTGTCTGTGCACTGCTTTTGTCGGACATCCTCAGCCTATCTGTGTTAGCATTGTCACTCTGAGCGGGAAAGATACTCACCCTCTTCTTGACCACCACCTCAGCCTCCTTGCACTTCCTCTCCTCCTCCCTGCATGCCTTCTCCTCCTCCACCTTTTAGCACGCCTCTGCCTCTGCCTTTGCCTCCTCCTTCTTTTGTGCCTCCTTCTCCTTTCTCGCCCTCGCTCTTCTCTGCTTGGCAAACTTCGCCTTGCATAGCTCATTGGCATCATCCTCTTGCTTCACCAGGCATTCATCGGACCAGGTGTTGATATTGGACATGTTGTGGTTGTGATGAAAGAGCAGGGGCAAGACTAGACAGACTTTATACACCCTCGCATTACGACCCACAAATTTTCAGACTCAGATCCCGCCACTCCACATGGTCCCTTGCCTAAGGCCTTCAGGAGTTCAGGCCTAAGAGAGGGATACTGTCATATCCTGAAATCTTCAAAGTTCAACTCCAGTACTCCAGACCCATCTCTGTTCAAGACTCCACAACTCTGGTGTGTTCTCACCCATGACTCTTCTCCATCCTTCCAGACTTGTAGA
>JBBPQU010000949.1:0-12667 GCA_038092655.1 Boletus sensibilis
GGGGCTCAGTTCTAACCTGTAATTGATATCATCGCTGTCTTATCGGATCCCGTCAGACTGCAAAGGTTCCCTTGCTGATTGGAAATAACAAAGTGATTGATGATGTTACACTGCTCTTTCCGCGCACTGATCGGTTGTTCAGGACGAGGGTCAGACGATCGTCAATGGCGAACCTATAGCCTATACGAACGAGAGTGCTTACATGTCAGTAATCTCCCATTCACCTTCTTTTTCCAGAACATTGACACTTTCGACGCCCTTAGTCGAAGCAACGATCTGAACATGCCCATGGCCAACGTCGACGTCGTTCTTGGACTTTTACCCCCCTCCCTCTGTGGAATACCCCTCCACTGTCAATGCCACTGCTGCCATGTGGCGTGACGCCCACACGATCTGCCTGTCAAGTAACCTTGCGCTGTGGCGAACCCAGTCACTCAAGCACCCCGTTTGGAGGTACGAGTTTGCACTGGTCGCTGACGACTTGAAGGCTCTCGGTGCTTCCATTGGTACATCCCACGGTACGTCCCGTCCCTGTTCTTCTGAAACCAGCTCCTCATCGTCACACCGTATTCCAGGTGAGGACATCCAGTCTGTCATGGATACCCTGTACATCATCGCCGACCAAGCCCCGCGACGCCTTTCGAGTGGAACGTTTCCGATTACATGGTCACCGCATGGACCAACTCATCAAAGGTGATTTCACGCTTGCGCTTCCGTATGACGAGGAGTCATTCATCATAACTTCCCTCCATCCCCATTTTGCATAGACCCCGAACTCGGCCCGCAGATTCCAGGATGGAATTGATACGATCCCGCAGACCCATCGACCCTCACGTTGTTGGGCGTCTCTGGGACGGGTGCACTGCCAAGCAATGCGAGCGCCATCGACGCGACCTGTCAGTACTGGAATCAGATCTTGCCGCTGTTCCCCAAGGTGAGTGCCTGCAGAGGGACCGCGTCGAGCGTTGGCTGATGTTGGCGTGTAGACTTACCCCGACTGTGGAACGTGGACCTGCTCGGATTAGAAGAATGGTGTAGAATCATGATCTTGGGATGGACGGTGATGCTATTTACGAACTGCGTACGTGATGAGTGCTCGGTGCATTGGACGATGTGAAGGTAGGACAATAGACGCAAAACTTTCTTCTGACTTGGGTGCCAGTGCGATCAGCTTGTGGGACCATATCGAGGACGAAATCAAGACCGAGAAATTAGAAATTCGACACCTCCCAAGAACGAATCCAGTGATTTCCTATGATAGGCAACATCGCACGGCATCAAAGAACTGCGAAGAACAACCTATACTTTATCCAGTTACACGCTATAAGCGACCAGCTTGACCAGCGCTATACACGTCCAAATCACGGTTTGTGGAAGAACGACACGCAAAGAGAACAACTGACTACGTTAGCAAGAACCTCTTCAAATAGTCGATCGTAGCAGCGTTCACGTATTCGATCACGCTCTTCTGCTTGTACCCTAACACCGATTCAAAACATTTGCGTGAGCCAGCGACCGAGGAACACGAACAACGCCGTCTGAAGCTCACCGTGTCCTTCTCCTTCACAAATCACCAGTTGTGCCTGTCCCCCTGGCTTACCTTGCACAATCTTGTACATGGCCACGGCTTCGTGCACCGTCACTCGCGTGTCCGTTTCGCCGTGCGTCATGAACAGAGGTACACTGATTTTCTCTGCATTGTTCAGGGGCGAGATGCGTTTCAGGAAGGCTCGGATGACAGGGTCCGACTCATCCCCGTATTCGAGACGTCTGTTTGCACGACGTACGGGGGCCGTGTTCTCAAGGAACGTGACCCAGTTTCCGATGCCAAAGTTGGCAACGCCGCATTTGAGCTTGGAAGAGTAATGCGTGAGTGTGGCCTTGTGAAGAGGCACGGTTAGACAGCGGAACACATGCGAGATCACGACCGAGCGAACTCACAAAGACCATGTATCCGCCATCTGAGCACACGGTGATAGTTAGCGTTCGTATTAAGCGTAGAAGGAAACAAATATTCACATGAACCACCCATGACTGCGATCCGCGACGGATCCAGTTGCCCAGACAATCCAGATCCGATATATTCGATCAATGCGTTGATGTCTCTGCCATTCTCCTCGTAAATAAACATGGAACGAAGTTAGAACGCTTACTTGACTGAATCCTCGCGTTTCTCAACGTCGTCCCCCGACATGTACTTCCTTCCATAACCCGAACTACCTCTTACGTTCGGATATATCACAGCAATTCCCAACTCGTTTAGAAGATAACCATGGGTTGCACTATGTCTTGTTGTCAGTCGAATGTTATAGGAGACAGGAGTGCCTAAACTCACGTCCTATACTGTACAGTAGCCTGCGACTCAGGACCACCATGGATACCGATAACAACAGGAGTCTTGCTCTTTCCTTCAATCGGGTGATAATACAAAGCAGGAACCTCCAGCCCATCGAAGCTTCTGAACTTGATCAGCTTTGGCGCAACAGCTTTGGCCACTTCGGGTGCTGCCGCCTGAACGTATGGTGTCATCTCGACATCAACGTATGCATTATTATCCGGTGTATATTTGATTGTCTGCAGGTCCAGGATTGCCCTTCGGACGAATCCACGGGACCGATAGGAGGCAAGACGGAGTACAAGCTCGTAAGGATGTCCGTTTCGCCCATTATGTGTGTACTCGATCCATCCCTCTTCCCATCCGAGCTTGACCTCGACCACCTGGTTCCTATTCGGACCACTGAGAGGCATAGCATACAGAGTGCTCCAGCCTTCCACATTCGCAGTGAAGTAGATGCAGGCGTCTGTGACTCTGAGGTGTCCCACCTCCCACGCAATGGGTTTCAAAACAGGGAGGGAGGCGCCAAGGTTGGGGGTAGTGATGTGCGTGACCGTGTGCTGATCGATGTCGTATGATACAACGGCGTCGAAATCACCGTACGCATTCGTGATGACATATGCTACATGGGGATTGGAAATATCAAGGGAGAAGGATCCGTTCGCTGTCGTTGCCTCTTCGCGTTCTGTGGCCCCTGGGAGAATAATACGCTCGACCTTCCCTGGTTCTGAACCAGAAATGTCAACCACGAACATAGGTTGATAGACGTTTCCATAGGCGCGTGTGAGAAGGAGGTATTTGTCGTCGACAGAGATGGACCGGGTGACCCATCGCTCGGTCTTTCCATCTCGAAGAAGAGGGGTAACCAACTTGGAAGGGAGACTAAAGGGAGTTGAATCGCTGGTGGCCCCAGTGTTAGAGCCTATCAAACGAGTTAAGTAAGCAAGGGTATCAGTGTTGTTTTCCTTGTTTGAGACGAACGCCATCAGTCTGAGAATATCCGTGAGAGCGTATCAGCAGAATGTGGAACGAAACCGACTTGTTGGATGGCGATATTATGATATTGTTATACCTGTAGTCGTCGTGAGTTAATCTCTCGATACGACCTTTACCAGGGGCGTTATCCAGTTCGCCACCGATCTTTGGCAAGACCTGGTCGCAGAGGGCGTCTTCCCAGTAACGCCTGCAATCCTCGACGTCAGACACAGTACGAGTGGAATGTACCAGCCTTGAGCACGCACCAAAGTTGAAAGTGCTCATTTCCGTTGAAGTCCATGGACATTATTGCACCACCTGGCCTGTACACACCACGCCAATCCTCGCCAGCAATGGGTCTGAATGTGGATATAATCCGGCCGGTCCCGATGTTGAAATATGTGAGACGCTCCAGCTCAGTGTTGGTAGTGTCGGTTGAGATCCTGTAAACCTGGGACACCTGGGCATCCTCTGGACGATGAGAGAGGAAGATACCACCAGGTACTTCTTCTGCCACAGTCTTCACGGTGCATTCAAAACCGTATAGGTCGAAACCTAGTGATCGCAACATGCATTAATCATGACATCCGAACCACACACAACATTGAACAGATCGGAACATACCTCGAGCGGCATCCTCATAGGCCTTCATGCCAGTGAATATTTCCTGGGGAATATCTGGAACATTGACCGCTTTGATTTTGTCGGCGGGTCTGGTGAATTCGAGGTCGCCGTAATCGACAGGAGCAGCCATGTTTGACAACGTGGGGATGTGTTCAGGGAGTGTGGCAGGTGCAGCATCTTGATGCTGTTTATATAGCTTTTCAACGATCCTCGAAGAGGAACAAAACCCACACGATTGAGGTTCGCCATACGGTCCAACGGTAGGGTAGCACGGTCACGCAAGAGATAAGATCAGCAGGCTCACGCCAGGCTTAATTAAGACCAGTGGGTGGTGATGTTGATTGGAAGCACAGCATAGATTGTTGCCGAAAGCACGAGGTAATCGATCAGGCCTAGGTGTGAACTGATCTATATCAATGATGTTATCAATGTTATCAATGAAGGGTAAACATGCACATAATGCGAAGAGGGTATACGGATCACACCTGGTTCGTTGACTCACTTCATTGCTCTGTTGCGCTGGAAGGGCATTGCCGATGAGCATGTCGTCGACAGTGAACGGTGCGTACTAACAAGTAGATAGTTGCGTTGATCATCGCTGACCATTGGACAAGAGCACGCTCCACCGCCCGAAATCAGCACCGGTAGTCAAATACGGGCAGTGGCATTTACAGCGAACGGGGAGCACTTCGTGAGCGGGGACAAAGAGGCGGTCCGAGTGTGGCGAATTGCAGACAACAAGTTGGTAGGAACGATGAAAGCGAAGGATGTCCGGTCGATCGCAGTCTCGAACGACAACAGATGGATCGCAGCGGGGAAAAGCTGGGGTGAGATGACGGTGTGGGACAGTTAGCAGACGTTCAAGGAAGTCTTCACGCACGACGATGGCCACACCGTCACAGGCGTCGATTTCTCGCCCGACTCAACACGGCTCGTCACTGCGTCGGGTAGCCGGGCAGCCTCGATCTGGGATCTCGCGACCCGCAAGGTGGTTGTTGGACCACTCGAACACCCGTATTGGGTGATAGCCGCGAAATTCTCTCCCCAAGGCTGCCGAATCGCGACAGCCACTTTCCTTCACGACTCTGTTCGAGTCTACGACAGCCGCAATGGAAGCTTGCTCGCCGACATTCCAGCAAAAGTTACCTCGTACTACAACACTGGTCTACTCTGGTCGAGCGAATGCATCTTCATCCTATCCAACAATAAAATCAAGCAAATCAACGTATCCACCATGCTAGTAGTCTCGGAGTGGTCAGTTCCCCCCGATAGCAACTACCCGTGCATTGTCTCATCGAAGTCTGGGGAATTCATCGTATACTCTGCGAGTTGTACTGTCACGCTTTGCGACACGTCGACAGGCACCCAGCACCCTCTCATCCAGCTCGCTCAAGACGCACATTCAATCGCACTCTCTCCAGATGGTCAGTTTCTCGCGATTGGTGGAGGGGATGGGAGAATCTCCTTCAAAGGTCTACCCCGCAGCACTGTAAGTATCGTGTATTGTTGGATTAAGGCCAAGGGATTCACTAACGGAAAAATGAACATCAAGCCCGCCGTTAAGGTGGCCAAGAAGCTTTAAGACTTTCGCTCGAGTCGCTGGTCCAGGTTCGTGGCCACAAGTTGTACCCCCTGTGTTTCATGTACTCCTTTTGCCTTAGTTTCACCTTCTCCCTAATACCTGCTGTAAGTCTGTATTATTAAATAGTTGACCTGTAGATACGAGTAGGAACAGTTCTTTCGAGCATTGCATCCCAGAGTCTGAATAAACAGCAAATATTGGAGCGCCACATTTGTGTGTGGCGCTCCACGCAACTTGGCTATGTCGGACTCGGACATTGTACATTTGCATGCATCCTCGTCGGTGACATCGTCCCCACGCACCAAACCCGCCCCCAAATCGTCCGAAATCCCACTCGTCTTTTCTTACACACCCAGTGACGATGGCACAGACGAGAACCTGCTAATCCTTCTCCATGGACTTGGTCAGTAACCCTTTTTCGTCCGTGAATTTCCCCGTCCAATACAAAACACCGATGCCCCAGGGGACAGTCATACACCCTTTGCAAAACTTGGTCGATCGCTCCATCTTCCGCAAACAGCCATTCTCGCACTGCGTGCCCCTGAACAGTAATCGTGTGCCATTCACCGAGATCGCCAGTGATACTGAGCGACAGCCCACAGGATTCCATACCTCTACGAACAAGCCTTTCAATGGTACATGTCCTTTGATCCCCTCGGTGAAACCATCGAGCGACCGAACCCAACACCGGCTCTCGAGGTCATGGCCAAAGTACTTGATTATCTTATCGCGGAGTGTGCATGGCCTCCAAACCGCATCCATTTCTTTGGTTTTGGTCAAGGTGGCAGTGTCGCTGCAGAAACTACTCTAGCATGGTGGAAGAAAGAGCTCGCGAGGACAAAGACAACATCCAAGCCAGAACAGACATCAGTTCCATCGCCTCGTCATCTGGGTTCGGTGGCTTCTATCTCTGGCCCGCTTCTTTCTTATCCGACACTCGCCACGCCATGTCCCACACCACTCCTGATATTTTCGCGAGTCTCCATTGCCAAGGACGCGTCCACTGCATTTTCAAAGGGGTTCACGCACATAAGGCAGGTCGTAAAACCCGGAAGTCAAGGAGAGGAGAGTATGCCACGTTCTCGGGACGAATGGGAGCCTCTCATGCGGTTTTGGAGCGAAGTGTTGGGGAGGAGGATGGGAGATGGGCTTTATGAGGTAATGATTGGCACGGCGGCTTGAGTGCGTTTATAGCCAAGCATGTATCTGGACTCCGAGCGTGGCTGAAGCTAAACTTTCACACCTTCTCTTGTCGAAATCTGGTTGATGCTGCATGCATAACACTTGAGAACGCTCTTTTTGCGAAGCTGTGTATCAGTACATGCTCGACACGCACGCCTCCAGTCGCGCGTTGCTCAAAACTAAAATTCAAAACGGACACGTCAATCCAAGTCACACGACTGAGAGGCAAATCTGGAGTAAGTTTAGGAAGCCATCAATGTCTCTGTGTCTCGCGTACGGATCCAGGTCATTTGGACCTGGCGGCTCAAGACCGGTGTCCACTCAAGCCAAAGCCCATATGCCCAACCTATTCCCAGCAATCGTGTCTGAACTAAGACGACCTCTTGGCAACTTACTGACAGGATCAAGACACTGAACCCTTTAGAATGTTGCGAAATCAACAGATCCTTGGTGCTAAAATCACATGGTCCAAGTGAGCTTCAGACTAGCAATTGAAATCAGACTAGTCTGGAAAGACGCCCTCAGAAACTATACGGGGCGACCCGTGGGATACATTTGGGCTGTGGCCTGATCCATTCGTCGGAGGTTGGCTGGAAAAAATCGAACATCTCCGCTACTCGTTTTTCCGTAGCGGTCAGTGTCTTCGAACGTCGGTTATCAGAGTCTGAATGTTGATCCACCTTGCCATACGGTGGTTGCCCGGGAAAGCCAATGGGCCATGTAGGCAGGTAACATGCCTCCTGTCCTCCATTCATTAGTTCACCAGTTGAAAAGGTGAAACAATGTCGCAGCGCACCTCTCGACCACAAGCAGGGTTGCACTTCACCCATTTGCTCCAGTCCAGCCACGTCATCAGATGGTTGAGGTCCTCGGCCCATGTATTTCGGAGGTTGGTCACTCTGGCCATGTCGGGGTATTCCTTCGTGTTTAACAATGGGTCAAGGCCAACAAGGACCCCCGTAGCCCACATCTTCGTCACCACACGGCATATCTCTCGAGTAGTTCCTCGTACAGCCTGAAGAAGCAACTTCTCTGAAGCAGTCATGAAAGGTAACTCGGAGTCCATAGAATACGTGTGCGTTGTGGCGCAGAGCTTGAATATGGGTATTGCCCAGTCAAGCTCGGTCTCGTCCGACGGGTCCATTGGGGTAGCCGAGAGAACGAGATAGGGTGTTAACATGATTCGAAGTTGAATCTGGGTTTTACTGGCAGAATCAAGGACGTCGTCCGAGTTGGTTGTCGGCGCGCTCAACAGATATCGTGCCAATTCGAGACGTTGAGCATAACGGTCAACTATGACCTGGATGAGTGTTGCCCAATCAATTCCGCTAGACAGTCTTCCCGGTCCGGTCAGAGCCTCTTCTAGCCTTGCTTTTGCGGCGGATAAATCTTCACTAGAGATATTCTGCACGCGATGGTCCCATCTTTCTTGACCTGCTCGAATGGCAACTAGGGAAGGTGCAAGTTGGGTATCGTAGAAGGTGACCAATCCAGCTAGATCCAACTGGACGCGTGTCTCCCCAGGGAAGCGATTGTGCCACGAAGCGGCATTCATGAGTTCAAACGCGGACATTTCAACTGTCAGATACAACTGTCAGGATTTCTCCAGCCAGGAATCCAGCGGACAGAAATCTCACAAAGAATTGTCTGCTGGGGCCATCGGAGCAATCGAGATACCAGGTTCGAGGAAGAAACCACTCTGACGCCAGACGTGAGATTACAAAGCATGACTTCACTGAACCCCTATAAGGTGAACTACTTCCATGCACAGAACGAAACTCGAATACTCACAAATCCATCTGCATCCTATGACGTGTTTTTAACACAAGAAAACATCCGAAACGAGGAATAATTACCTCACGAAGCCATCCACGCCGTACTCTATTCCCCATTTACAGATGTCTTTGATCCTCTGCTTATCTTCTTCGATCCCTCCGCCACGTGGCTCACCCCACAGGAGAAGGTCTTCTGTGTCCAACGTACCATACGGCAGTTTCACAGCACTGCTACCATCGAAATAGACCACTTTGAGGGTTCGAGTTGTTGCGAGTGTGAATTGCCAACATTCTTCTTTCGGATCATTCCCGCAGAAGACATACGAATGTTCAGGATCGGTAGCAAACCATTCATGACTTGTTGGTAACACGTTGCGAGACGTGCCATGGTAAAAGAGTGTCCCCTTTGGAATAATTCCTGGTACGATGGCATGTCCTGCAAACAAAACTTGTATTCCCGAGATGGCCAGACAAACGCATGCAACGCTCACCATTTCTCATACGAGTATTGGGCCAGCGTTGAAGCAACGAATGGACTGTCTCGAACACAAGGTGGTCAGTAGAATTGGGATTGGGTGCTGTATTGAGGCTCCAATCTCCAAGATGTTCGTCGTCGAGGGTCGCTGGTTGCCATACAGCGGGACTAGAGTGAAGTGGCACTTGGGTGGCGATGACATAGACAAGAAATGTGCTGACCAGACACCAAGACGTCGATCGCAGCATCGTGGAATACATCGAGGTTACTCGGACTGGTCTGCGCTTGTTCGCCTGCGCGAAGTACTGGCTAACATCGAGCAGTAAGCGTTTCCTGAGCCTGTCACTTACTATTTGTAACCCGATTGGGTCCCGTGGTGCTATTGTCCAATTGGGCACACTTCGTTACAACACTGCCCCCGGGTCGACCACACTCATCATAGTCAAGCGTAGAGAATTACTAGTATGTCTGCCACAGGGATCCATGTCCTTGGACTAACCTTCCGTCCAACGATGGAAAAACTTAATGGGCATGATTCAAACTCCGTGCGATGGTACCTCAGGCTCTCTCGCACCATCGGAGTCGCACTCAAATTTCCGAAGGGGTTCCTCAACGGTTTGTCTCGCTTTCGCGTCAGTTACTACTCATTTTTCATATCACTAGTCGCCCCAGCACATATGGAACCTTATAACTCGCAAGATGGAATACAGTATATTTTTAGCAGTCGTGTTTCTCACTGCATCGAGGTGGACATCTAGATGGGCGCTTGGGCCATGACTCACCATCCCCAAGCGCAATCAGTCCCATAGGAACATGTGTCTTGACTTGGTACGTATGGTGTCCTTTCTTGACGTGGGCCTATGCGCATTGTACGCATATATCGACTCCCTCGTCAACATTTGATTGTACCACTCTCTTGGAGATCCCAGGTGCGCACGGCCTTGATATTAACCTTGAGGGCCCTGTCCGCGACTAATATATATAGAATATCACCGTTGACCGCAGCCGCACGGAACAAAACCCCCGAATACCGGGAAATACTTGTTAGAAAATAACTCTGTCGTTCCGAGAAATGCTATCCATGCCATTCTTTTACGCGGCTTGTGCACCACTTGTAATCCTGCGGTCGTTCGCATCCTTTTAAAACGCGGCGCAGATCCCCAGTGGCTGGTCACCGGAAGGAGATCTGGCTTGGATCTGGCTATAAGCAACCAGGGAATACCTCTTGACGATGAACTCGAGATCGTTGAGATCGTTCGTATGCTAGTTACTGTCGGATATGACCCTGTGACCAGACGAGCGGGGCATTTCGCCTTTCCGACTTGACATTAAGTCACATTCAATGACTTAGTCCAATGGTTGATTCACCCCCGCGCGCGTCCTCTCGGTCTTCCACGAGGTCAAGCGGAAGAAGACAAGAAGGGAGACACGAAAATATCCCGGATGACGCTACCATGTGTATAGTACTTGAACATGCTCTTTTTGCGAAGCCACTTCGAACCTGTGGATGTATCGGTAAATCTTCAACAAGTACACACCTCTGAAGTTACGTGTCGCTCAAAGCTTGTTTCAAAACGGACGAGTCAATTATGCTCTCGGGAGAGAAAGGTGGATCTCATTCCGTATTACCACAAACCGCTGGAGTAAGTTAGCGCCGTCGTTCCATGTACCGGTGGCTAGCTCAAAGAAGCCATCAACGTATCTCTCTCTGTCACGTACGGGTCCAGGTCATTCGGACCCGGGAGCTCCAGACAGGTGTCCACCCAAGCCAAAGCCCATGCGCCGTTCCCTACCTTCGTACCGCCGAGAACCCGCCGGGGAGCGACCTGTTCCCAGCGACACCTGGTCGGCTGTGTGTCCGCACGGTCTGCTCGAGAAGAACAACATAAACGATCAGTGACTCCAAGACATACAAGCTCGAACGTACAATGTACGAGGCCCGTGTGTGGTTCGTACACACCCAACGGAAGCTCAGCGTCGTCCGTCTTTTTCTTCTGCCCCATGTCCCCTTCGCCATCGACATCCATCGCGCCGTTTACCTCTTCTTTCTCTTTTCCCTTTCCAGAACTGGAATTGCCCTCTAGGACACCCCCGCATGCGATCCTCGCTTCTTGCCTCATCTTGGCCCACCCTGTATTCATCTCGTGAACTCTCCTAGCAGCCTCCCACATCCAGTTTTCCGCTGTAAGACCCTCCCGAGACAACATACTCTTCCTGACAGCACTATGCGGTCCGTCACTGAATGGACCCCACCCTGAGGCACCGAAAAGCGTAGTTGGGCCACCAGCACGATATACACCTTGATTCGTACCCGAAAAAGTCTGGCTTGGCGCAGAGATGGCAGGAGCGTTGCTCGCGGAAGTAGCAGTTGGATCTGGAAGCTCGCCAACAAAGTCGCCTGGGGAAAGACCTTTGGCAGTGATGTCAGCGAGTACGCGATCTTCATAATAATCATCCGTGACCCAACGTCCATCTGGAGAGAACAGACATTTAAATTCTGAACGGGTAAATGAATACACACTACATCAACCCACTCACCGATGATCATTTTAGCGCCATGTAGTTTGTAAGCGCTCCGCGCAGTGACTAATGTGACGCTGCGTGTCTTGAGATGGGCACCAAGCTTTCCAGCTTGTATGAGAGCCTCTTTTTCCTGTTGTGAAGCACTGAGTTTGAGTGCGAGCGCGTTGCGGCGAAAGTAGTATAATGAGTCTCGGAAGCCCGAGGAACGCGCAGCATCGATAGCAAGCATGTATTGCCGTGTTGGATGTCGATCAGGAAGGATGAAAGTGCTACATTTAAAGCGTCGACCTAGAGACTTGTCAGACGTTTGACCACCAAAAGGACAGGATCGGCACGAAACAGGATCGTCACTCACCACCGAGTAGATTTCCATCTATATCCATCTTTTGGTCCCCCTTTTCATCCGGATCCGTGACGAACTCGTCACCTTCGATATAATACACCTTATCTCCAACTCTGCGCCATGCACGTCCGCCTTCCTCTCCCTCCTCTCCCTCACCTTCTCCCTCACCACCCTCCCCCGAGAAGCGGGCGGTCAAGCCCTTCCCGCGACCCCGTCCCCTACCGCGGCCACGACCCCTCCCCCTCGCACGCGCCGCGGGCGTACTCGGAGCAGCCCCGCGCGCGCGTCCTCTCGGTCTTCCACGAGGCCGGGCGGAAGCGTGTAGGTCGCGGTCACCGCCCTCTTCATCATGCCCTTCATCCCCACCACTCCCCTCCAAATCCCCCTCGCCATCGCCCTCCATATCCGCATCGGTACCCTCCACGGTAGGCTCTTCCTCGTCTAAAACACCCTCGGATTCCTCCCGTTTCGTGTGGACGTCGTCCTCGTCGACATCGTCGGCTTCCTCGGGGTAGGAGGCGGGCGTCTGGACGGCGGGCGTGTTGGACCGCCGTGTGATGATCGTGGCGCCCCCGCGGCCGAGACCGGGCTTGAGTATGATTTTATGACTGGAGGTGGACGTGCTGGTGCGCTTCATATGTGAATGAGAGATGAGATTTTCGCAGGGATCAACCAATGGCGTTTGTCGTAGCTTTTATCGTACCCCGGTGGGCGGTGTAGTGTCCAGAAAGTCGTTACTCCGGGCCTAGTCAGTTCAATTGAACTGACCTCGGGTGTACTGGTGATCGTCGGTGCACACAAGCAACAACTCGTTACGTAATAGGGAACACTCATTCAACCCGCGACACCAACT
>JBBPQU010000950.1:0-12657 GCA_038092655.1 Boletus sensibilis
CGAATCTGTCACCCCAAACGAGTTTCAAAACCTGCTTTCCCGCTCACGGGTACTCCTCCGTGATCTCCTTCCGTAGCTGTCCGCTAGTAGTGACCTGGGCGCATCAAAACACAACGTGTTCTTATCGTTCGATTTGGAGGGCGACTTGCTTGACCGGACGGACTGGAAGCGAAATTAGGGCACTAAACGAACAATTCAAACACGATTTCGCATGGAAGACACGAACCACTGGAGACCGGAAGTACTTTGTGCGTCGACGAGTGCGGCAAACCAATATCGGCTGTAGTGGACATTCTCGAGACCTTTCACGACATCGCAAGCGGAGCACAGAAAGTGTACCGTGATCATGGCCACACGGTGCGCGCAGTGGCATAGAGTTGTATTGCAGTGGTGAAGGCTGAGACCGGATGTCCACGCGCGAGTCCTTGCTGTGAGAGTCAAATTGAGTCTTCCTCGCGAGCTCGGGGTCTAACGCTCCTCGTAAGCCTGTGATCAAGTTCCGCGACATTGACAAGGATCTCCTTCAGGGGGTTTCTCTCGGCAAGTAAAAACGGCATCACACGCGCGCGCCATGTATCGAAACGGACACCGCTGATTCGCAGATCTGAGTGTCTAAAACTGTCGGCAGGAACGACTCCAGGACTGACAGGGGACCAAAAGGTCTGCTCATCAGGGCATCCGTGAGATCAGGGATGCGGAAGGGGCACCGTGGGGTGCCTCTTCTTTTACCTAGCTTCATATTGTCCTATAGGATAACGCACCCCAATGGGACAGAAATGGATCTTTTTTCTTTTTTTAAAAAAAGCACCATCTGTGGCATGTGAGAATCAAGTTGATGGAAGTACTGATACCTTCTGGTGGAGGGCGATAGCAAGGGGGGGTCTGACGAGGAAGTTGAGGTCACAAAGACATCTCCTACCTTTCAGCTTGACGAGGAAGCGGGTTTGCAGGCGGACGAGGAGATATCGCTCGATCGATTCGGCATTACTGCGGGATTTCCTCTTCTCGAATCAACCGTATCAGCACGCAGAAGCTGCCTACACCGCAAAACGACATTGTCTCGCCTTGTCTCGCTCGACGGACTAAAAGTTCTGAATCCTTACAATGGAAGGTTCACGGACAATTTAAATGTCCGCGAAAATCTTTCTAATCCGAATCTGTTCCTGTCACACTTGGGTCATTCCTGTCACAGTGTCACGCATGCGATGGGCGGGATGATTTATAGTTGCCCTCACCGCGGCGGCTTCAGGGTGTCTGTCCGCTCGCTGTTTCCTCGTCAGCGCAAATTTCAACCACGCTTGTGCGTGCACCTTTCCATGGCTGGTCATACCCCTAAGGAGGCATATCTTCCTGTGTACCCCGGTCTCGGTCTTAAAGAGGGCCGCTACACAATCCGACGGAAGCTGGGGGAAGGTGTCTTCTCCGCGACGTATCTCGTTGAAGATGCTGAAATAGAGTACGACCACAAGTGATGGCGCTTAGGGTAATTCACTAGCCAACATTATAGGACAGGAAAATACCTCGCAGCAAAGATACTCACTCTTGAAGGCACCTCGCGCCACGCCACCGGGGAGATCCAGGAGCTTCAGCTTCTTAAAGCCATTCAAGCTTGCGACGACATAAACTCCCTCCCCGTCCTCAGGGACGATTTCTTCGTTGATGGTCCACGCGGGCGATACTTGTGTTTCGTCATGGACTTGCTCTCCACGGATGTCTCTTCCTTTCGTCGCCAATTTCCGAAAAAAGCTCTCCCTCCTTTCTGGGTGAAGAACATTATAGCTCTTGTTCTTGAGGGGCTCGAGCAATTACATGACCTTGGCATTATACACACTGGTGAGTTTATTGACATGAACTTCTGTTACACACCTCACTGCGCTTAGATATTAAGCCCGACAACATCCTTTTCGGAGGTATCTCTGATGAGCGCGTGGAAAGGCTTCTTTCCACAGAGGATGTCAAAACCGAAGGTGAAATCAACATCGACGGAAAGTCTTGGCCGATCCTGCGATGCCAGCCCATTCCGCACACGTTCACACCGGACTCAACCCGCCATGACGCCGAAGTGATCGTGATCAAACTTGTCGACTTGGGTCAAGGTACGAAGTTATATCTGGCATTCGGGCTCGTTATCAAGTCACCCCATCTTAGGGCAATGGGTAGGGAAGCAGCCAACAGTCGATGATTTTTCTGCCCGTTCACTGCGCGCGCCGGAAGTTATTCTGAAATCATCTTTTGGGCCCAAACTTGACATATGGTCGGTTGGATGTATTGTGCGTTTAAAGCTCACTCTGGGTCGCGTTACTGATCGACTACTCTCTTTTACCCAAGACGTTTGAGCTGCTTGTCGGGCACTGGCTCTTTCATCCAGAAGACGGCGGGGACGAATGGCGCTTAGAGGATGATCATCTAGCGAAGATGTTGGAAATGACTGGCGAGTTTTTCGTCCCTAGCATACTTGAACATGCCCAGCTCCGGAACGAATTCTTCGACGACAGTGGTACGAGCAGTCATTACTGAAGTGCAAGCCGCTTGTGACTCACCATTGATCAATCACCAATAGGTGAGCTTCTCCGGATTAAGCGAGAGGACCTCTATCCCTCCAGCATCGAGCATGCACTCAGGAACTATGGGATTTTGCCGGAAGACGAAGTACAGTCGGCCGCTGAGTTCATACGTGCTTGTATTCATCTCGACCCTATGGCCAGACCATCAGCGAGGGAGTTGCAACATCATCACTGGTTGAAAGATGCCTTCGCTTGCTGATCGCGTTTTTTCGTCTCGTGTTAATGTGCCATCCTTACTTCTGCATGTAACTCGTGTAACACCTACTCATTTTGTGCATTCCAGTCGAACTCGTACTGACGATGCTCAAGCATTGGCTGTGTGGAAGCGGATGCATTCTTGGCGTACTATTCTATGACACTTGCGCTAACTTTCTTCGATCTTTCTCCAAAGCGCAATGCCGGCGTATTCACACCCGGAAATATCACAGGTCTTCCCAGAACACCTACCTCGTCTGGCAACTCCTCGACCGTTCCTCTGTTGCCGCCTACATCGACATCCTCGACCCCACCCCAGTGCCGTTTCGAGATGGACGTGTGGCGAGATGGACTGGGGTGTGTGGTCGTGACGCATGGGTAGACGTTGAATAAGACTGTCATTCGTGGATATGTGTGGCGATCGGGGTGGCTATTCGGTCTTGAAGCTTGATCGATGATCTCTGTTCAAAGCCGACGACGGAACCGAACGCGATGCGTAGGAGGATGAAAAGGGGCGGAGATGGCAACTCAGTGGTGATACGCTAAGTTACATGCCCTGCCTTGAATGTCACTTGACTCACTCTCGCACACCAAGACGAGCTCGTACAGACCAACCGATCAAGGTCGACTGATAGGGGGAACTTAAATGGAGGGATCGTGTGCCTTTTTTGGATGGATGGTGCCGTTTCTGTTCTCGAAATCTAGGATGAATCGTGAGCTCAGGCTCATGTTCGTTGTTCCTCCTCTCTCACTTCATTGAGTTTTCAATGGCGCTGTCTGCAGTAAGTATACATTGTGCGGGGTGCGTACAGTATTCCATACAAGTGGGTCTCGGGAGCTTATTTAAGTTCCCCGGGCTCCGCTAAACTCTAGGGCTTTTTTTGACAGCATGGCGGATTTACATTTGTCTCAAATCCGCCGCTTCTGATGGGAAGATGCCTGGGCGGCCATCTTATTGTTCACGGATCTGCTTTGGATGACAGCATAATGGACCTTTTTGCTCACCAGTAAGCATCCGAGGATTGAGAATTGCGATTGCCATCTAGATGGCTCGACGTCCATTATAAACTCGTGGATCTACTCAATCGGCTCCACTCGTATCGTGAGGTCCATGTTTACACGCTTCCGTTTTTGCGACTTGTGTGCAATGTGCTTCAGACGCTGGCACCGTCAAATAGTCATGTCCGGAAAGCCGTTCTGTCTGGTGAAGGCACAAACCTCGATCTTTGAGTTCACATGTGAGCTCGCATTTCGCATTTCGACCAATCCTCAATACTGATTATAATGAAATGGGATGTTTAGCCGATTGTGTCGCAGTCTAGACCATCGCTGTGCTTCTTCTTTGTACGCTCTGGAGGGTCAAACCACCTGGACACCAGAGGAGAATGATTCTCTCCATTCCCCTTCCGGTGTCGTCCTAGCCTTTGGAGCACTTTTCCACACAGTGGGCCAGATTCTTAACGTATTCGTGGTGATGATTGCAAGAATCAATGTCAAAATATGTCCCGCTCTGACGTAGGTGATGCTGGACTTGTTCCGGCCCCACCCAAAGGTTGACTTATCGTTCTTTGACCTACACATATCGTTTCCTGCTTCATGACAGAGACAGTGCTGGCGCAACCCAGAAGATACTTCGATGTGACGATTTCACGACATGACTAACGGCGTCGGCCTGTTCAGGCAACATTCTCCTATCTGACAACGGTTCGTTGTCATTGACATTCCAATCAATTGTCAAACCACCAATACGACGGAGAGTATGTGAGCCTCGCACTCCCACGGAAAGGCTGAGTGACTTGTTCCTATGTGGTTAGCATGAGGGTTATTTATTGTATTTATCTTGTTTATGCTGTGAATAGGACCCTATCCCGTATCAGGTCTTGGCAAGCCTATAAGGATTATAGAATGAGTATGATGAAACCTTTTTTTTTTTGCAATTGTGTGTGCGAGAATTCATATCCCAGTCCCACCCCTGATTTGAGCCTAAAGTTCGCGTTATTTTCCCATTCAAATACCTTGTTCATCGATCCTTGGCAGGGCGAACACCTGTTTAGCAACTCTCTGCTCTCTCGCACTCGAATGCGCCCACAGTATCATTGATGCACGAGCACCTACGGGACACCAAACTTACTACTAGGGACATGACTCCTTGCTCAACTTGTAAGTTGCTCCGAACTGGAGGTTGTCATAGTACCTTGTCTCCGGCTGCTTTGCAGTAAGCCAAGTCAAAGCCAAGTTCGTATCCTAGTACGTTCTTCGCCAGCTTGCCGATAAGTACATTCATAAGTACGAGAGTCACTGCTTCTGTTCGCTAAAGCCAAGTAACATGGAATAAAAACCGTGTTGTCTATCGTCTCCCTCACTTCGTTGACTCCAGAATGGCACAGTCTGCTATATTTTACGTGGATGGTACGGGGCAGTTCATCAGGTTATCGCTCTCAGAGTGCCTGCTGATCGCTGTCAATCACTCCCCAAGTTTCTGCCGCTGTTGTCGAAGTTCTAGGGTTGCTTTTGACAGCGTGGCGGATATACTTCCGCCTCAAAATCGGTCGCTTCTGGTGGGAGGATGCGTGCGCAGCCATCTTGCTCGCAACAGGTGTATCCTGGATCATAACGTACTGGATATCCTTGTACACAACTTACACAAGTGAGTGAGAAACCCGCTGGGTCAGGTCAAGTGTTGAGGGAACATGTCACTTGTGATTGGCATTTAGGTGGCTTGACGTACATTGTAACTTCGTGGATCTATTTCATCGGTTTCAACTGTATCTTGACGTGCGTGTTCACATTTTCCGCTGTCAGAATATGTTCTTATGTCTAGTTTTTATAGGTTGGCACGCATGAGCGTCCTATTCTCTATCATCCGCATCATCCACGGAAGTCCTCGCCTCCTCAAATTCACTTATGCCTGTGTAGCGTTCTTTGTGGCGTCCTGGCTTATACAAATTGTCGAGAAAGTCTGGCAGTGTGTTTCAGACCCAAGCTGGAAACATATACCAGACTCCTTCTGTGTAGTGAATGAACAAATTGCGATTTTTGAATTCACCAGTAAGCGCTGATTTCGTCCTACTATAGCCAATCACTCAATAGCAATTACTAATGACTCGGACTGGTTGTTTTCAGCCGACTGTATCTCAGTCTCGATCCTCGTTGTGCTCCCTTTGCGTATGCTGTGGAGGGTCAAACTACCCAGACGTCAGAGGAGAATGATTCTCTCCATCTTTGCTTCTAGTGTCGTCCTAGCCTTTGGAGCCCTTTTCCACATTGTTGGCCAGATTCTGCATGTCTTTGTCGTGATGTCTGTCGGTTGGCAAGCTGAAGTGAGTCTCCGCAATCTGTGTGATCTTTGACATCGTTTCGAACCGTCTTTAGATCGCTTTATCGATCATTATCTGTAACTTGCTTGTTGGCGTGACATACACGTGTCGTTTCTTACTCCATGACAACGATGAGATGACAGAGACCACGGAAGATGCAAGTGACGACGACGATTTCACGACACGGCCGAGGCTTCCTGCACCAACTTCAGCGACTCGGACAACCTTACCTCTGACGACCGTTGACCTCGAGGTGTCTCTCGGCACTGGTTAAAGACTGGCTTAAACGTAGGACTAAACGGACTCCAGGCCGCTCCAGAGCAATCTAGAGCGGGCCTGGAGTACTACGGATTTTCTGTTTTGTGCAACGCTTCGACCAGTCAAATGCTGGTGATATTTATTGTAACCAAAAGCTTTTGGCACAAATGACTTACACTAGCTGGCATAACGAACGAAAGTAATATTATTAAAAATGGCGAAAATAAGGCTGTATTCTTATTCACAAGCTGCCTTCCCGACCTGCTGTAGAGTTTAAATGCTCTCTAACAATTGTTGATCTTGCTAACCGCGTTGTGTATCATTCACCTCGAGTGGATTTGCCTTTTTGGGCGCACGTTGCCCCCTTTTGCTCCCAAGAGGTTTGGCACTTGCTGCCACCATCTGGCCAAGCAAAAGTTTGTCGTTCCAAGACTTCATTCCTTCAGCAGTCGCGATCCTTCCAGGCATTGGCTCCGTGCGCTGCCAAAGGCTCACAATGTCACGCGATCGTCGGTGTTGGGAGGAACCTGCTTCGTCCCACTGGGAGCTGTGCGGTATGGCAGCTCTAATTGTGATGAATACACCTGGTGACATTACGCGCCACCTGCTGAACTTCTCCCAGCGAGGAGCTTCAACTATTGGCGGGACGAAGTCGTGGCGTCGACTTCCTATTACCCTCAGCGTTCATATGGACAGGTGCGTTACGAATATTACGATGACCGGTCGCGCGATGACAATCGTTCATGCACGCCGAGTCTTCATATTCTAGACGACGGCGTAATTTTGGACGATCGGGAATGAGGGAGGGACAGGAGCCGAAACCCTTCGCGCCAACTCTATTCGACATATTTCCCACTCGCCCACCTCTTTCGGCGTACAATTCGTGCAGGAACTCCTGCAGAATCTATTCCACCATTTCCGAAGCCCGTTCCGCCAGACCCACCACGGAAAGCGTCGCTTCCACTGAACAAGTCTTCGCAATCACTCAAACCGAGTCCAGCATACCTCTCTCTTTCACAAGAACCATCGGAAGTTTTGCACGATCCTGGAATAACCCCAAAACTCCTTGTCCTTGATCTCAATGGCACCCTTCTCGTCCGTTCTGCTCGATCTCGGGCTTCATCGGGATCTTGATTACAGCCTGTACAACTACGTCCATATATGTGAAATGATTTTATATGCTTATTGACGGTTCAAAGTCACTTAAACCATAGAAAGAAAAAGAAAAAGACCTGCATAGTAGGTTGGAGGCTATGCGGGGTTTGCCCCCCACCAAGTGCAAGCTGATTTGACATTCATGTCCACGTCGATCAAGACCATGCACCGATCTATCTATCAACTTCCTGCAAATCGAATCACGTAACTTTCCATGCTCAGAATGGACCTGCACATTCACGCCAAACTCAGCATCTCAGGAACGACACCAACCAGAATCACATACCTAGCGGATCAGCTCTCTCATGTCCCGCTCCAGTCCACATCCCGAGGACCCCAACTGCACTCCCGATCCCACCGACCTGCACCGCCTCGCTCGACCACTCCGGCGCTGATGATCCTGGCAAATATGATTGCTGAAGAGTCAGATGTTAAATCATTCACGTTTGGCACATGGAAGACCGAACGTAGTGTAGGGTGTAGCGGAAACGACGGAGTGAAGTAACGATGATGGTATGAGGAATGAGAACAACAACGTAACTCACCATCTACCACCTTACTTCACCCCCTCCAATGAGTTGCACGCTTCCTTTGACTGTCCGCCCATCGTCCAAGCCACGATCGGAACCGATAGAAGAACCGGATAAGTGGAGGACGGGTGGAGGACGGAAGTAGCCCGTGCGAACGCTTCTCTTGGGCCGTCTATTGCTAGACAAGGCGTTGATGTTGTCGTGTGCAAGCTCGGCTTCGTGGACTGGCATCAGTCCCCGCACGTGTGTATCCAGTGATCCGAAGTTCCATGGGGATGATACGACACTTTTCTTGTGTATCAAGAGTGAGGAATTTAGTAGAGTCGAGCTACACAGATGCGGTCAGGAACGGTCGAGAAGAGAGGAATTGGCACACACGTTGAAGACTGTTCATGACAAACGACCGAAATGTGTTAGTATCTCGTTCAACGCCTTTAATGAAGTTGATAACGGTATCAGGTGCACCAACCCCGCAAGCATGGAATGTCTTGCCGGTTAAATGATCAAGCAAACGCGGTCCGATTGTACCATACGAACAAGTAACAAGCAGGAAGGAGATCTGGAGATCTGGATCGAGGAAGCAGCACTCGCATAGTAATTCTCTGTAATCCATCCAACACACGCAACGTCTATGAGGAAAGGAAAAGAACGTTGTCAGCTCGTCACCGTCAATCAACGCACACATCAACAACTGTGCAGTATGGATGTCGAGCATGGCATAAAGACCACATTTGCACGAGTACCGGCGCACATGATGGAATGCGCAGACGGAACGGAACGCAGAAAGATACCGCATAGACGAGCACAAACGATCCACATCCCTTGTGACACCGACCGAAATCCAAAAACACGTTTGAGTGACTCACCTCCAAATCCCAGCAACGCCCGCCCAATCCCACCCATCACAAGCTTCGCCCTCGGGGCCGATCTCCCAATCTCCAAGCCCAGTGCCAAGCACAGGTACGACGGTAGACTTTCTGTCCTTCCCCTTCCCCTTTCCCTTTGTGCTCAATGGTGGACGTACCTTCGATCGGCTTCTCAAGCTGAGCCTGTTGCACCACGATCCTTGGCTTCCTGTGTCTGATATCGCCCTCTGACGATGACGCCGACGCGTCCGCATTCCCATCAATGCATCTCATTGCAGACTGCTGTCGCTCGATCCATCCGCTCCAGTATCCGTACGCACTACCTAACTTCGCGACCTCGAGGTTTTGGAACCGAGAGAGTATGTCCGCGAGATCAAAATTTGTGGAACTGGTGTTGGCCTCGAGGATGTCACCACTCGGTGTAGTAGTAGGTGACGACGTAGCGCGGAATAAAGATAAAGCTATAAAAATAACTCTTGCACCCGAGGACCACGAGCAAAAAGTGGACAGCGCACCTGGTTCGGAAGACACAGCCACGGTCGCACGACGCAAGAATCTTGTCGTCTTCATCTTCCTACCCCTCCATCCCTGACCTCAGACGTGGTCCCGTCAACATTGTCACTGATCTCAGTGCAAAATAACAGATTCGCTTCCACAACGATCCGCAGATTCCGCACGCTTGCGAGGTACTTTAGAATGACTACGATGAAGCTTTTTTTTGCGCTTGTGTGTGCGAGAATTCATATCCCAGTCCCACCCTTGATTTGAGCCTAAAGTTCGCGGTAAAGGAGAGGGTGTGAGTAAACTTTGTCAGAATTTATTATATACTCTTATCGATAATCCACACTGTCACATCTTTTAGGTTCGCTTAGATGCTCGTGGGCAAATTTGCAGACGCCAAGTATTTAATTTGGTCATGTATCGATTATGATATGATGTCTAGTTCTCCACGGCTGGGCCCTGTCTGACTTCATGAAGGTCACAGTAAATTTGCGTGGCCTTGAGTCGGAACTAGTTTACCTTACAATGGTACAGTGATGATAAACAACTTTTGTCTCTGAATGTTAATAGTACCAGACGACACAGAGTAACAGCATCGTTTCACAAGCCCCCCCAGCCATCTCGCACGCTGTCGAGGACGACTAACAATTGGACAAACAAGGAGATTCAAGCTTCAAGGGTCGTTCCCAAGTCGTTATTGCATGATTCTCATACGATGGGCTCGTGATCTAAGCATAACGTCTGATCGTTGCCTCGTTGGTAAGTAATTGCATGATTTGTGTCCTACGCTCTTCGCCAGCTTGCCGATAACCACTTCCATAAGTACGAGAGTGTTTCTGTTCGCTAAAGCTAAGTAACATGGAATAAAACAGTCTATCGTCTCTCTCACTTCGTTGACTCCAGAATGACACAGTCTGCTACATTTTACGTGGATGGTAGGGGCAGTTCATCAGGTTATCGGTCTTAGAGTGCTTGCTGATCACTGTCAATCACCCCCCAAGTTTCTGCCGCTGTTGTCGAAGTTCTAGGATTGCTTTTGACAGCATGGCGGATATACTTCCGCCTCAAAATTGGTCGCTTCTGGTGGGAGGATGCATGGGCGGCTATCTTGCTCGCAACAGGTGTATCCTGGATCATAACATACTGGATATCCTCGTACACAAGTGAGTGAGAAACCCGCTGGGTCAGGTCAAGTGTTGAGGGAACATGTCACTTGTGATCGGCATTCTAATAGGTGGCTTGACGTACATTATAACTTCGTGGATCTGTTTCATCGGTTTCAACTGTATCGTGACGTGCATGTTCACACTTTTCCGCTGTCAGAATATGTTCTTATGCCTAGTTTTTATAGGTTGGCACGCATGAGCGTCCTATTCTCTATCATCCGCATCATCCACGGAAGTTCTCGCCTCCTTAAATTCACTTATGCCTGTGTGGCGTTCTTTGTAGCATCCTGGCTTATACAAATCGTCGAGAAAGTCTGGCAGTGTGTTTCAGACCTAAGCTGGCAACACACACCAAACTCCTTCTGTGTAGAGAACAAACAAATTGCGATTTTTGAATTCACCAGTAAGCGCTGATTTCGTCCTATAGCCAATCACTCAATAGCGATTACTAACGACTGGTTGTTTTCAGCCGACTGTATCGCAGTCTCGATCCTCGTTGTGCTTCCTTTGCGTATGCTGTGGAGGGTCAAACTACCCAGACGTCAGAGGAGAATGATTCTCTCCATCTTTGCTTCCAGTGTCGTCTTAGCATTCGGAGCACTTTTCCATACAGTTGGTCAGATTCTGCATGTCCTCGTCGTGTGGTCTGTCGGTTGGCAAGCTGAAGTGAGTCTCCGCAATCTGTGTGATCTTTGACATCGTTTCGAACCGTCTTTAGATCGCTTTATCGATCATTATCTGTAACTTGCTTGTTGGCGTGACATACACGTGTCGTTTCTTACTCCATGACAACGATGAGACGACAGAGACCACGGAAGATGCAAGTGACGACGACGATTTCACGACGCGGCCGAGGCTTCCTGCACCGACTTCAGCGACTCGGACAACCTTACCTCTGACGACCGTTGACCTCGAGGTGTCTCTCGGCACTGGTCAACAATCAAGCCATGTTAGAGAGCATTTAAACCTACAGCAGGTCAAGAGGGCGACTTGTAAATAAGAGTACAGCCTTATTTTCGCCATTTGTAATAATATTACTTTCGTTCGTTAAGTAAGTCATTTGTGCCAAAAGTGCTTCGGATGTTACTCCGAGTGGATTTGCCTTTTTGGGCGCACATTGCTCACCATTTTGCTCCCAAGAGGTTTGGCGCTTGCTGCGATATGGCCCCGAAGCAAAAGTTTGTCGTTCCAAGATTTCATTCCTTCAGCGGTCGTGATCCTTCCAGGCATTCGTGTACTGCCAAAGGCTCACAATGTCATGCGATCGTCGGCGTTGGGAGGAACCTGCTTCTTCCCACTGGGAGCCGCGGCCCGGGTATGGCTGCTCTGATTGTGATGGATGCAGCTGGAGACATTACGTACCACCCCTACCACCCACTGAACCTCTCCCAACGAGGAGCTTCGACTATTGGGGGGAGTCCTGGGCGGCCATTCACGGGTCTGCTTTGGATGACAGCACAATTTTTTGCTCACCACTGGCAGTAAGCATCCGAGGATTGCGAGCTGCGATTGTAGAGCCACTCATCTAGATGGCTCGATGTCCATTATAAACTCGCGGGTCTACTCAATCGGCTCCACTCGTATCGTGAGGTCCGTGTTTATACACTTCCGTTGTTGCGACTTGTGTGCAATGTGCTTCAGACGCTGGAACCATCAAATAGTCATGTCCGGAAAGCCGTTCTGTCTGGCAAAGGCACAAATCTCGATCTTTGAGTTCACATGTGAGCTCGCATTTCGCACTTCGACCAATCCTCAATACTGATTATAATGAAATGGGATGTTTAGCCGATTGTGTCACAGTCTAGACCATCGCTGTGCTTCTTCTTTGTACGCTCTGGAGGGTCAAACCACCTAGACACCAGAGGAGAATGATTCGCTCCATTTTCCTTCCAGCGTCGTCCTAGCCTTTGGAGCACTTTTCCACACAGTGGGCCAGATTCTTAACGTATTCGTGGTGATGATTGCAAGAATCAATGTCAATGTATGTCCCGCTCTGACGTGGGCGATGTTGGACTTGTTCCGGCCCCACCCAAAGGTCGACTTATCGTTCTTTGCTTGTAACCTGCTTGTCGTCGTGACCTATACATATCGTTTCCTGCTTCATG